>SNQJ01S0019542.1:0-28975 GCA_010110895.2 Picea sitchensis
GTGTATGCCTAATTTTAAATTAATACATCTTGTTATTTGAGAGTAAAATTCATAGTAATTAATGAATATAGAATATTCATAATTTTAAATTAATACATCTTGTTATTTGAGAGTAAAGTTCATAGTAATTAATGGATATAGAACATTCATAAGAAAAAATTATCTACAATAATGTCCTATGAGGGTACAAAAGAAGAAGGGAATATTAGGGTCTCATAGAGTGATTATCCTTCCTAAAAAACAAGTTTATTAGTTATCTTCTAAACTTCATCTCAAAATTCAATGTTTCATAATATTTTTTAATTATACACAAAATAGTAATTTATTATAAAAAGACAAATATTTATGAAATCGATTTTAAAAAATATTAAATTTATAATTTTTTATATAAAAAAAAATTAATCATTAAAAAAAAATATAATTCATTCATGATAATTCAACTATACAAACATTCATCAACTTTTTTTTTTAATAATCAATTTATGTTCTATACCCATAAATACTTTACACATACAAATACGTTAAAATTAAAAAAAAAAAGCTACAAATATATCCCAACACCTTCTTCTCGTTAAAATAAATGAAGAATGAAAATTGGCCTTTACAATGGTGCTATAGATGCACTGATGTGGTATACACCTCCTTCATGTTAAAAGAAACGAAGAATGCAAATTGGCCATTACAATGGTGGTATAGATGTGCTCATGTGGCATTGTACCGTCAGAAAGGGTTTTCAATGGGATTTATCTGTTGTCCTTCAGGGATAATCAACGATAAAAAGAGGTAATTTATAATATGGATTTAAACCAAATAAAAAGGATATTTTAAAACCACCTTGGATTTCAACCAAATACGGAGGTAATTTATAAAATCATTAATAAAATTTATACATCATTGTTGTAGACTGACCACGAAGAAAGAGTGATGGGGGACGAAGCTCCACTAGGATGGGTAAGGGAGAGGGGTGTTATTGGGTAAATCGGTAGATGCAGAGATGAACTAATCCCCCTAGATCTACCTGGATCTAGAACAAAATGAGAAGGAACAAGACGCTTTCCCTAAGTTGTGATCATTGAGTTTACTATCCAAAGAGGAATAGATAACATAACTTATGAATCACTTCCTTATATCTTTGTTGTCCCTGCTTCACTCTAGTGCTCTTGTAGAATCAAATCTACAATAACACAAACCAACCAACATGAAAGCAATAATAATAAAACTCAATGACAACCTAAACATGTGATCAAGGAATCATGTAATAAAATACTAATCATTTTATGGGAAAGATATGTGTCACTATATTATATTAATGAAAAGTGGAAGATACAACCGATTTGCCTTGATGTCGCAAGTTCCCTTTTAGTGGTCCTTTGTCCCAATACAAACATAAACTTACTCTGAAATTCGCATGAAGATAATCCACAAAAGCTTGATAGACAAATGGAGGCCTCAAGCATCACTAAGAATAGGATTCTTCACACAATCTTCAGTCTATTCTCTCATCAATTCTCTGCTTGATCTTGCTCAATTGTGCTTAACCATTTCCATGAGAAGCCCATGATTATATAGGAGAAGGTGAAGTGGTTAAAAGGATGAGGATGATCCCACCAAATTAGATAAACTAGTAGGATCGCAACCATACAGACGCCACCTCACATTCTAGAATATTCCCCTTCTAGAAACTTCGTGAAACCTCTTTCCTCTTTTAGCTTTGGAATGCCATCGCACCCTGCCTATATAGCAGCCTGCGGAAATCTTGCGGGCCAACTATAGGGCAGCCTATGGAAATGATGGATTTTCGCATTGTGTAGTATGGGAAGCCTACAGACCCTTTTTAAAAAGAAGCTTTGTAAGGTAGGAAAGAAGCTACTCTTCTCAGGCAAAAGCCATGTTGGGATCCTGAACACATGTCTGTGATGTCATCATTAGAATGACCAAAATAATGTGTAACATAATTCCCCCCAAAGTATGAGGCTGGAACTCGTGACAGCCGAAATCCTTTGTAAAAATGCATGTGTGTGTCAGGAACGAGGAGCACACCAATTAGGAACCTGCAAACAATAAATCCTCCACACAATATTATACCATGTATGAAGTAGGCATTCCCATGTTCAGACTATAAATGATTGAAATCATAAGTATAAGTCATCGCCACCAATTATACATTGTGGATCCATGTCAACAAAATTCTACATAGCCACCAAGAATACACTGTGGATCTATGTATTTGAAAACTCAGACACAAGACATATCCACGAGACATACAAAGTGGATATATGTGTCAATTCAAATAAAAAATACTCCATCGCAACCTGGACCATAAATCATGAGTTCTAGGGTCTTCAATCATGTCATCCATTAGTACGAATCTAGCCATGTGATTTTAGGCATTGAAGTCGAACATGGTTAGAAACCACTTGATTACTAGTCGTTAATGGAAACTGTTAACAAGTGTGAAGGAAATCACCATTGATGTAAATGATCTGCAAGGTATGATAGTACAATCCAATGAGAGTGAATAAATGAGTTGAGGTTGAACACTCGATGGAATCTTTCGATCAGGGATCAATGATGTAAATCCACTGTTGAAAGTGAAGAAACCATCCATTGAGGCATGAATATTCTAAGGCACTGAGTAGTTTCTAAGTCTCGTTCCTGGATAATGAGACGAAGTCAACAAGAAAATATTCGTCATAGGAGGGCCTGGATGTATCCCCCATCAAATGACGTGAAACAAGTAAAACTTTAGGGTAGCGAAAAGTACGAATATGATTCGGAATGGACACAAGGAAGGCTGACATGATAAGAATGAACAATTGCAGATGGCCAACTCAATAGAGGGCTATGTTGAACTTATCTTGAACATATGGATACCACGATATTGGGCTTGGCAGCATAGACTCAAGGATGAACTGAGATGTGAACTTCAGAAGGTCAGACGAGAGATAAATGGATTTCCCAACCTAGATTAAAATAATAAAGGGGATGCCATGTTTAAGAGAGATGCTTACTGCCATTAACACAAATATAGACACATCTCGTTCCCAAATTTCCCCCCACCATTTCTGGCGAGTACCTCTTTATTTTTACGCAAGCTTGAGGAGGATAACATATGCTTGTTGATGTAAGCTCATCCTTCGGACGAGTCACTTGGAGTATTTTTAACGAACCCTAAGAAGGAGTGGTTTGGTCCCGTATGGGTATGTCAATGTTTGCTTAACGAGTCCAAATATAGAAAACTCGAATGTTTTTCATGTTTATAAAGTCTGGAAAAACACTTAAAAGAGAACTCTCTCAGTTCCTTTTTCATAAAATAGTTTGACAGGACTAAAAAAGTGATAAATTATTGCTCGTCAAATGTTTTATTCAAATACTTTTACGAGCGTGAACAGAACAAGGTCGCTCAACAATCTTTTTGTTTTTAAAGAGTGTGAAAATAGATTAAAGATTACTCCGTAAGTTTCTTTATTTTCGTGTTACCATGACGAGTAAGAAAAGATGACAAAATTATACTCAGTTATGTTCTCATCATTTTTCGAGCATGAGAACGAACAAAGACTAAGCTCGAGGTTTTTCTAAAAAACCCTAAAAAGTAATTGTACATGCGACGAAAAAGACAAAAAAATTGCAAAAAAGTGTATGTACTCTATTGTTTGGAGCCCTAGCCTGCTCATCTATGAGAAACAACACTCACAAGACCATTAGGTTGTTGAGAAAATATATTTAAATAATATGACATATATTTAGAAAAAGTTAAAAATGAGATAAATAGAGGTAAGAACGCATTTTCACTATTTCATTTGTATTTGATCAAAAACTTTGTCCAAAAGACATTTTTCACCTCGGATTTCGGTGTTCAATTGCGGAGGCATCGAGTGATCATTCAACAAACAATTTGTGTTAAAACAGTAAGTTTCTCGTCCTCTCACTTTTTAATGATTTAAAATTCATTTTAATTAGTCAAACGATAGATTTTTGGGTGAATTTTTGGACCATGGGTGCGCGTTGGGGCCACCGCAGGTGCCCTATATTAGGACCTGCGGAAATCAAGGATTTCTACAAGCGCCTAATGGTTCACCTACAGAAACTCCACTCTGTAACCAAGGCCCGATCACGGTGGAAAAATACCAAAAATAAAAATATGCGGTGGACCAAAAATAATTTCAAATTATGATAACTGAAAGTGCTAACTCCTTTCTTTCCATTCCCATGCAGACATATTGATTGAAAAAATGTTAGAATGGAGAGAAAGGGAACATGAATATGACGATGCAATGGATTTGAATGATCCGAGCACCATAAATTCCCTGAGACAGTGTGGTCTATTAAAATTCTTCAAGATCCAGGGCATGAGAGCCTAGCTGACACTATTGGAATATTTGGTCTGAATGTGGGATGTGGAACAACAAGTATTCCATGTGGGTGTTCATGTTCTCTCTTTGGACATCAAATACATTTACTTCTTAATAGGGTTTTCCCATTGTGGGGCGCAAGTGACCTTAACAGGAGGTCAAGATGGGGGTTTATCAATGAGTGGATACATCATAATCTATTGTGAACCTGGGGCCGAACGACGCAAGGTTAAGGTGGATATCATCGGGGTTCATGATATGACCTTGAGAACCATCCTATTCACCATTTCACAGATGGCAGGGGGTGCTTCTCTACACATGGCTTTGTAGAGCTATTTCCAGTATGCGATAGAATGCATGGAACCACATGTGTTCAACTGGTGTGATGGGCTTCTTAGTAGTATGAAGAGATAGTTGACCAAGAGAAAGAATAGGGATCTAAAACAGTTTGGGTACGGATCCATTTTGTTATATTTATTCTTGGAAAGAGTCCCTCACTTTCTCTTACAGATAGATTGGAATATACCAGTTCCACGAGATCCACAGATAAAGCGATGGTGTGATGTCATGTCCCAACATGTGGCAGGCCCCATTATTAGATATAATGACACATTTTTTGATTGGTTGGAGCCTGAGATATTGATGATCGATGACTATGCATATGCCGAGCTGGATTTCTACAATGATCCTCACTTAGTGTTACCTGAGGGTTCTCAGTGGGGGGAACTAGGTAAGAAAGATATTTTTCTTTTGTATTGTTTTTGTAAATTTTTTTAAAATATTAAATGTTTTTATATGTTTTTCAATCCGATAACTAACCAAAAACATCCTGACTATGCAGATGTAGGGCCATTCAATCCAGTAGGCACTTCCCCTTTATAGAGGAGGGGGGAAGTAGTGGTAGTGGCAGGATGGGATGCAGATGACTACGAGGAAATTGAACAAAATCTGGAGGGTTTAACTACAGGGATCCCAGAAATGTCCATCGGCTAGGTCCTGCGGCATTTCCAGCACCATACTATAGGCGTGGCTGGTCCATTGAGATGATTGCTTTGTAAGGTAGCATGCGTAGTAGTGTGTTACCGAGAGCAACATCAATGATACTATTTTTGTAGAAGCTATGAGCTTCATTTTTGATATTTTGGTCTTCGGACGAAAAACAATCTTTTTGTAAAAAATTTTGATCCTTATATATATATACATGAGGATTTTACCATTTTATTTTGCTTTATATGATACATGTGATGTGTGATTTGGTTTTATAAATGTCTTAGATGTCTATCTAGAACATAATTAGCTAACGCATCAGTGAATGTATTTAGACATCTAGGAATGTGTTGATACTTGATATAACCAAAATAACGTTCCAAGAGGCGAATTCGTAAATATACCCATAAAAAAGTAGGACTTCGAATAACATATACACTACTTAACTATAGCACCACTAGCTGTGAATCAAGCCATATAATCAGACGACGAATCCCAAGTAAGATAGAATCAGTCAAAAATTCAATAACGACGCTATACTCTGCTATATTATTGGTTGCACGACCGAGGAAAACACCATGTAGACTGATAAGTTCGTTTTTGGGTGAATAATCTGCCCATGCAGCAGAAGCTAGGTTATGAGTACTACAACTAGTGCCATCAGTGAAGCTGAGGTAGGGTAACGAAGACTATGACCTCTAAAAACCGAGCACAACGCAAGATAAGTGGTCGAGGGTAGAAACCAAATAATGAAGAAAAAATGCACAAACGTAGCACACAACAGTATGATACAGTAAAATACAAGTACTCATGCCAAGATAGTCTAAGAATAGTACTTCTTCAAGTAAAGCCCATTTTTGGGTTCACTCAAAGGAATGCCATCATAATCTACTAACACGTAAGCTCCCTTCTCCAACACTTGTTTGACGATATAAGGGCCTCGCCACATATCCTCGAATTTCCCGGCTCCTAGAAAATCACGATCTTGTTCATAGAGGAGAACTAGATTGCCCTCAAAGAAAACACATGGATTGACATGTTTTTCCTATTAGGCTTTGACACATTTCTTCTAGGTTTCAATAACTAGGGTGGGATCACAACGAGCTTCGTCCAATTGCATCATATACAACAAACATTCTTCTTCAACAGAGGTGTTTGGGAGAAGTTCAACGACTACTTTTAACGATGAAATTTCACATTCAATTGATAGGATAGCTTCTATACCATACACTAATTGGAAAGGTGTAATCCATGTGGCAAACTTCATGAACGTTCGATAGGCCCATAATGCTGAGAACAACATCATGTGAAAGCTTGTTTTGTGAATTCCTATAATCTATCGAAGCACAGTGATAAGAACCTTGTTGATCGCTTCGACTTGGCCATTGGCCTGCAGATAGTAGGGGGTTGAGTTTTCATGTCGAAGACCCAAATTTTTTGTAAGCTCATACATCATGAAGTTTCAAAAGTGGCTACCATGATCAGTGACAATAGACTATGGGATTCCAAATCGTGTGATGATGTGATTGAAAATGAAAAGTGATGCAGTTTTTCCAGTGTTGTCGAATGTAGGCATCGCCTCGACCCATTTCGTAAAATAATCCATGGCTACAATAATGTATCCATGCCCCTCGAACGAGTCAGGGTTACAGGTCATGAAATCGATACCACATTTAGTGAAAGGTCCAATGGAAACTACAAGGTGTAAGGGAGTGGGATGAGATCTTATCTTATTGTTGTATGTTTGGAAAGCATGGCAGTTTTGAACAGTAGTAATACAATATTTAAATAAAGAAGGCCAAAAATACCCGATGCGTAAGATCTTCTGGGCAGTAGCATACCCTGATATGTGACCACCACATTCTCCTGAGTGGCAGTCATTTAAATCTTTCTCAGCTTCATCATAGGTGAGACAGCATCGAAAAGCAAAGTCAACCCCACGATGATAAAGAGTGTCACCGAGGATGGTGTACTAATGGGATTGATAGCGGATTCGACGACGGTCAGTACTAAACAAATTGGGCTGAAAATTAAGATTTTGGAGATAGACAATGATATCCCCATACCAAAGGTCATCATAACTGATCAGAAAAATAGACTCATCGGGTAAAGAGTCCTCTGCTACATTTTCTGTTTTAGTGCAGGGAAGGCCACATATCAGTTCAACAAACACCAAGGATTTCTTAGACTTAGCATGTTCGAATTCTAAGTCAAACTCCTGGAGAATGACTATCCATTTGGATTATTTACCCCCAAGAAATTGGCAGGTAAGAATGTGTTTCATGGGGTTGCAATCAGAAATTACGGTGGTCTTTCGTAGTAAGATATAGTGCCAGAATCGTTGGACAACTTGGAAAGTTGCCAAGGCCAGTTTTTAAACATGTAAATACTTTTCTTCGGTAGTCATGAAACTCTGAATCAAATAATAAATTACATGTTCATCGTGTAAATCATCTTCTTGGACCAGAACAATGGAGATGGTTGAATCCGAAGCAACGAGATAAAGGAAATAATCTCGACTATAATCGGGCAGGAAAAGTAGTGGGGTATGGGTTAAATTCAATTTCAAAGCATTGAAGGCTTTGTTACCAGTGGTGTCCCATACAAACTTGAAGCCTTTCTTTAATAGTTGCATAAATCTGAGGGTTAACTCAGCATAGTTTGGGATAAAATGACATAGAAAGTTTTCCTTCCCTTGCAAAATTTGTAGCTGGCGAAGTGAGGAAGGAGGAGGGATATTGAGGATCTCCTCGAGCTTCAAAGGATCTACCCTGATCCCCTGATGTGACACAATAAATCCCAGGATTCGTCCAGAATCCACACAAAAGACACATTTGTGTAAGTTTAAGCATATACGATAGAACCAACAACGAAGGAAAATGTCTCGGAGGTGGGTCAAATGAGCATGGAATGTGCTAGTAGGTCATCTAAACATGGTTGTACAATGTGATTAATATCATGGAAAAAATAATACATAACATGTTGAAACGTTGCACCGACGTTATTTAAACTGAAGGGCACTTTCTGGTAGGTAAAAGTGCCCCAAGGACAAATAAAAGCGGTTTTGTGTTGATCTGCGGGTAAGAAGTTGATTTGATTATATCCGGAGAAACCATCCGTCAAAGAGAAGATTTCACTTCCGGTGCAATCGTTGATGATTTGGTCAACGAAGGGGGTAGGAAATTTATCCTTAGGACAAGCTTTGTTGATATCCCGATAATCAACACAGACACAGATGGTACCTTGTTTATTGTTAACTGTAACTAGATTGGATACCCAATCAATCAAAGCCACAGGATAAATAAAGATGGATTTAAGAATTTTTTCGACATCAAGCTTAATAACAACCTCTTTACGGGGGTGGACCGGAAAAAGTCTCTGCCAGATGGGTTTGGCACTCTGGTATGTCTTAATTTTGTGTACAACAATATCAAGGTCAATGTCGGGAATCTCTTCATAGCTCCATGCGAAGATATTAGGAAATTCTTGGAAAAGTGACTTATATGTGAAAACCTCCTCGGTGGAACAGGAAGCTTCGATATGGACATTTAAAAAAATGCCAGGTTTGATAGATATGTCGAGGGGGATGGTGGGTGAAATGTTACTTAAGTTCCCTTCATATAACACATCATTTGTGGAGTCAGGAACTGAAGCAATAACGACAATAGTCGATGGGGTTGAGATCCATTGGTAACTCTCGTGTGTGTGTTGTTTGAGAAAGAAAATGGAATGATGATGTCCATCGTCCCAAGGGGTATCTTCCATCGACATAACTGACATAATCATCTCATCCGTGGGAAAAAAAATGTGGAACGGATCAGGAGACGAATCACGGAGAGAGGGATTAGAAGGGTCAACACATTGAATGGCATGGTAGGTGGATTCAACTAGACTTAAAGGCATCTGGTCATCGTAGTGAAGATAATCACCGAGGGTGGGTACTATCCATGGGTCAGAAGACATGGGAGTTTCAAGGACAGAGGTGGATATCATGTTAATTGAGGAAACCAAAATAGGTGGAACGTCGGGTGGTGGGATTGGAAATGTACCCATTAGAGTGGAATCTTTTAGTAGACCCACACTAACATTCTCACACCTAGGGGGTGTCTTTGTGATGAAAGGGACATTGTTGGTACATGTATCGGAGTTAAAGAAGGCCAATTGGTCTACTATAACTACTTTTCCCTGATGTAGAAAGCACATGATACAGAAAAGAGTAGACATGACTGCACACATGGAATTGATCTAGCTACAACCAAGTAAAAGATTGTAATCAAGAGGAGCGTCAAAGACCTCAACTTCAACGCTGATCATTTTGCCTTCTAACATAATAGTAAATGATGGGAGGATGCCGTAAGGTTTAAAGCCAGAGTCATTAAATGCTTTGAGCGTGTTGTGTGATTCAATTAAGGGAGGAGAGTTGATGGCTTTCCAGTAGGCAATAGACATGACACACATCGAGGTGCCCTCATCAATAACTATTATACAAATGTTCTTGTCAGAGACAACAACTTGTATTTGAAATGCGAGCTGAGGGGGTAAACTTGGAATGTGATCTTCCAAGTCAAAGATTATTAAATTTGTATACGTAGGGTTGATTCCACTGATAGCTTTCAATAGTGCCTTGTGTTATGTCGGACAACTCTGAAGGACTTCGAGGGATGACATCGCAGATGGTTCTTGTGCCAAATATTATACTATACTATAGTTTTGGACAGCACACAAATGAGGATTGAAAGAAGACTTTCGAACCACACCCTTGGGAGGAGGGAGAAGGACTGTATTGAGGTTTGTTCATTTGATATGAAGAGGACCATTGGAAGGTGGAGCCGAGGGATATTGTTGAACCAAAAAAGGTGGTATATCGTCAACTTTTTCCTTGGAGGAAGGGTAATCTTTGGCACGAGTGGTAAGTGTGATGTCATTCTTCTTTGAATCACCATTACACATAAGTACATANGAGAGAGGGATTAGAAGGGTCAACACATTGAATGGCATGGTAGGTGGATTCAACTAGACTTAAAGGCATCTGGTCATCGTAGTGAAGATAATCACCGAGGGTGGGTACTATCCATGGGTCAGAAGACATGGGAGTTTCAAGGACAGAGGTGGATATCATGTTAATTGAGGAAACCAAAATAGGTGGAACGTCGGGTGGTGGGATTGGAAATGTACCCATTAGAGTGGAATCTTTTAGTAGACCCACACTAACATTCTCACACCTAGGGGGTGTCTTTGTGATGAAAGGGACATTGTTGGTACATGTATCGGAGTTAAAGAAGGCCAATTGGTCTACTATAACTACTTTTCCCTGATGTAGAAAGCACATGATACAGAAAAGAGTAGACATGACTGCACACATGGAATTGATCTAGCTACAACCAAGTAAAAGATTGTAATCAAGAGGAGCGTCAAAGACCTCAACTTCAACGCTGATCATTTTGCCTTCTAACATAATAGTAAATGATGGGAGGATGCCGTAAGGTTTAAAGCCAGAGTCATTAAATGCTTTGAGCGTGTTGTGTGATTCAATTAAGGGAGGAGAGTTGATGGCTTTCCAGTAGGCAATAGACATGACACACATCGAGGTGCCCTCATCAATAACTATTATACAAATGTTCTTGTCAGAGACAACAACTTGTATTTGAAATGCGAGCTGAGGGGGTAAACTTGGAATGTGATCTTCCAAGTCAAAGATTATTAAATTTGTATACGTAGGGTTGATTCCACTGATAGCTTTCAATAGTGCCTTGTGTTATGTCGGACAACTCTGAAGGACTTCGAGGGATGACATCGCAGATGGTTCTTGTGCCAAATATTATACTATACTATAGTTTTGGACAGCACACAAATGAGGATTGAAAGAAGACTTTCGAACCACACCCTTGGGAGGAGGGAGAAGGACTGTATTGAGGTTTGTTCATTTGATATGAAGAGGACCATTGGAAGGTGGAGCCGAGGGATATTGTTGAACCAAAAAAGGTGGTATATCGTCAACTTTTTCCTTGGAGGAAGGGTAATCTTTGGCACGAGTGGTAAGTGTGATGTCATTCTTCTTTGAATCACCATTACACATAAGTACATAGGAGGTGGTGGAGGAAGAATGTTGATCATGGATAACCAATTGAGCTTGTTGTTGATAAGGGAAGGGTTGATACAATACGACAAGGGTAGGAGGTTTTGGGGTCCCTTGGAGGAACTTCATGACCTCAAAACATCTCAGACAATGCTTCGTGTAGTGAACATCACCACAGATAAGGCAAGGATAACGAGGTTTGCATTTATCCTTATCTTCAGCAGGTTGTGTCTTGGCCTTATCGGATTGTGGGTTTCTATTCTTATCCTCCTTATTCCTACCCTTCCCTTTTTTAGATTTATTCTTACTGGTAGGATTTGATTGAACGACGTTCACTTCTGAAGTTTTACTGGTGGGAGGGGTGGGCGTTGGAGCAGTTTGAGAATTAGAAGCATGGGATTTGGGCATGGTGTGAGAGATCTGTGTAGATTAAGTTTGAGCATGGAAAGTACCTATCACACCATCAATGGCATGAGAAGCCATTGGGGTTGTTGAGGTGGTCGTGGTAGAAGGACGAGGTGCATTAGGGAGAAGATAGTAAAGAGTACCCATTTGTGAATAAATGAGATCAAGATACTCGGCATGACTGATCACTTGTTATTCTGTGACAACTGCACCCATAGCAATGTCTTTAGATATGTCATTCACAAAGTATTTCATGAACCATTCTACCAATAACTGATCAGGAGATGGAGTTTGATTAGAATATGTCTTCGTCTCCACTCATGAATGTGTTCAGATATATGAGTGGCTTTACTTTGCTTGAAATAACTCAAAATATTGGTCCCCATTTCATAACGGATTGGCAATTGGTATTGAGTGAGAAAATCCATAGCTAGGGTGTTGAAATTGGTGAAGAAGCCTCGTGGTAATTCTATATACCACTTCACAACTGAATGCGTGAGAGTTCATTGAAAAAGGCATAACCAAATGGAGTCATCCATCAAAGAGTTGGATGAACACCAAAGGTGGAAATTCATTAAATGATTGTTCAGGTCCCCTCCAGGTTTACCATCGAACTTAAGAATGTTGGATGGTAGTTTGGCGAGTATGACAGGCCAATGAGGAGAGTGACGACTAGGGTCATTCAAAATTTGAGATAGATAAGGGAGGTTCAAAGTGGCTAGAAAGGGTGACTGTCTATTCACGTGAGGGTACTCATGACTTTGGGGAGGAAGTCCCGTCGATATACTAGTAGGACCGTAAGAAGTTTTCATATAATGTGAAGATCTAAGCAGATTCGATTGTTGGTGTGGTGGAAGGTAGCCCGTGGGATTGTACAAATTAGGTATATTCCCTTGGAAAGGGATAGTATATAGAACGTTTGAACCCAAAATGGGATTGGAGGTCCCGAGGTAAGGTTGGCCCATACTAGGGGGTACGAAATTAATGACTTAAGGTTGTTTCTCCAAAGTCGATTGAGTATTACCCTGGGTAAGAAATTTCCAATAATGGAATAATGTTGCCAGGATGTTCTGCCCATAGGGTGGGGTTGGTGGGGGTTGTCCTCCAAATGGAGGTTGAGATTGGCCCCCAGGGTTAAATTGTCTACCAACATGAATATGATAATTATGTGTGAAATACTGAGTAACGCCACTCGGGTCGGATCCATCGGTGAGGGGTGGATAAGACCCTCTAGAAGGGGGTTGAGGGAGTGTTGGAATAAAACTAGGAATAGGATTGTTCCTAGGAGGGATGAAGACTCCAGAAATTTTGGATGGAACTGGGGTAGGATTGGGAATAGAAGAATTCAATGCATTATACCCAAGAGGAAGTGATGAGATCTGACTAGGTAAAAGTGGTGTTCCTATAGGTGTTTGTCTAGTCACCATATTCCCAGTGGGAATAATCATACTATTTGGGACCATCATGGAATGGGCCTATTGAAGAGGGATGGTTGAACTGGGACCAGCCAAGAAGGCTTTCGAACTAGGAAAATAATGGCATGTTGTATTGTTAAAGTGATCCAAGGGTATCTTAAATGTGTAAGATGTTTTAAGAGGTTCAGAAGCGGTAGGTATTTCAACTCTTGTCTCTGAGGTAGAAGGGTTCCTTATAGAAGTCAAAGTCTAAGCTATGTCAGTGGTCAAATAAGGATCCTCGTTAAGGCTCACAAAAATATCAAGAGATAATACAAAAGTGTCAATAACAAGTTCTCTAGATGAATTGAGTAGAGAATATGTCTCTTGTATCTAGGGGGTAGGAGGAAATCTTCTAGAGGATCAAAAACAATTCAAAAGCTCTCTAGAGAATCGGTCCTTTTTTGTTGTGAGGATACATGGTCCTGTATCTCACTCTGTTGAGGAGAATCCTAAGATGGATTAGGAGGCAAGGGTTGATAAACTTTCGGCTCTTCTGGAGGTAGTCCTTGCATCCTACGTGAATGACGTGGAGGGTCAATGTTGGTTGAACCAAAAAATCTACAGAAAAAATCTATGGCCAACTACGTAAACAAAAAAAATTTGCTAGAACAATCTAGGAATCAAAACCAAGAAAACAAGACCTTCTGATTCCGAAGTCACTAGTTGGTGATGAAATCAAATGTGGTGAATTCAAGACAAGAAGGGGCTAGGCTAGGGTGGAAAATTTATGTTGATGACCTGCTTAATGAAATTACACCCTGGTGCAAGATCCCACACATAATTGTGGGTATTCCCTCTAAGGAGCCCGAGTGATTCTGGAAAATGTTGATTCCAGGTACTGCAGAGACTTTCCCCTCCACGGTCACCTTATGTAATACCTAAAGAAGATAGGCTAATAAAGTTACCAAAAACAACAGTGATTCCTGGGGAAACAATAGATAGTCTGATCCACACGCAAGGGCAGGGTATCGAGCCCAAAATCAACTTGAGAGTCTTCCACTCATCATTGTGGGTATACCTTCAAGAGACCCCCATAATACATACAATCTCCACAATCAGACCAATAGAGCAGGGTGAGTGACTCTGCCAATATCAATGCGACCTCAGGTTTGACCCTTATGTGAGAAGGGCTTCCCAGGACAAAATGTTGCAAATGGATTTGAACACTTCCTATCACAAGATACTATGGTGTGTTTTGTGCTTTGGAGAGTGTGTCTCACTGCCTATTCCAAAGATATATCCTAGCTAATGTTGGTGTAAAAGAGTCCTAGAAAAAGTTACTAGTTGAATTTTAGAGTTTCACAATATTATTAAAGGTTGTTGTTACTCAAGAACGAGACGGGAATGAAACCAATGTTATATGAGACTTTGACCCAATAACGTGTAAATAGAAATGAATGATGCAAACTTTTGTTCGATGAATTTTGTCTACAGTAGGGAGAAAGAATTTTTCTAGAACAATGCAAACTACGATGTACAATTCCCTTTTTTGAATGTAGTACCAAACAATCATCAACAACATAATTTCACTATTCATTCTCTTTCAATATTTCAAATGCCAATGTTTTCTGAATAAATGATTTCTTAAAAGACTAAAAGGACTTTAATTTTTTTATTTTAGAAACCAAAACAGGGATGGAACTAAGAAAGGATAAGCAACACATGAAAATAAAACACTCAACAAACACCCAAATCGATCTTTCAATGGAGATAAAAATAAAAATTGACAAGAAAATGTCTCTTCAAATATGAACAAGAAATGTTTTTCTGATCATTAAGAAACCTAGAAGATGTAACCAACTTACAAATCCAAATCCAAACCAAAAGCTTTGATTGAGAAAGCACTTGGACACAAGTCCATAGATTATATCCATGTCGATAAAAACAAAGATCGAAAAAGAATCAAAAAGAGGTATTTGATTTTCGAAACCAATCAAGATCGAGCTGAAACAATCTGTAGGAGTCAAGAAATGACATTAGAAATCCTTTCCCAGCTAAGTAAAGAAAAATTGGGACACAGTAGAAGCCAAAACCCAAATCAATTTTTTTTTCAAACGCCGCCGCAGGCGGGCAATATAACACAGTGCGGAAATGTATGATTTTTGCAAGACAAAAATGTGCAGGATGTGGAAATTCCACGCTGGAAGGAACTACCAGGGTGCAGAAATGAATGGTTTCCACGGGCTACCTATAAGGAGCAGTGCGGACATGTTTGAAAAATCAAGAAAATTGGGAGAAATACAAAACTTCTAAGTGGACTTTTAAACCCAGGGAGAGTGAATGGGTGTCCCAGAGACTCGGAGATTGATATCAAGTGAAAAGAATAGGTAAAAAGAAAATGGCCAACAAAAAACCACAAACTAGTTGTTCATCCTTAGTGGAGTCACCAATTTTTGTGTTGGTTAAATCGATAGATTTGGACATGAACTAATCACCCTAGATCCACCCGGATCTAGAACAAAATGAGACAGAACAAGATGCTTTCCCTAAGTTGTGATCATTGAGTTTACTATCCAAAGAGGAATAGATAACATACCTTATGAATCGCTTCCTTATATCTTTATTGTCCCTGCTTCACTCCAGTTCTCTTATAGAATTAGATCTACGATAACACAAACCAACCGACATCAAAGCAATAATAATAAAACTCAATGACAACCTAAACATGTGATCAAGGAATCATGTAATAAAATACTAATCATTTTAAGGGAAAGAGACGCGTCACTATATTGTATTAATGAAAAGTGGAAGATACAACTGAATTGCCTTGATGTCACAAGTTCCCTTTTAGTGGTCCTTCATCCCAACAAACACATACACTTGCTCTGGAATTCACATGAAGATAATCCACAAAATCTTGATGGACAAATGGAGGCCTCAAGCATCACTAAGAATAGGATTCTTCATAATCTTCATTCTATTCTCTCGTCAATTATCTACTTGATCTTGCCCAACTGTGCTTAACCTTTTCCATGAGAAGCCCATGATTATATAGGAGAAGGTGAAGTGGTTAATAGGATGAGGATGATCCCACCAAATCAGAGAAACCAGTAGGATCGCAACCATATAGATTCCACCTCACATTCTATAATATTCCCCTTCTAGAAACTTCGTGAAACCTCTTTCCTCTTTTAGCTTTGGAACATCGCTGCACCCTGCCTATATAGAAGCCTACGAAAATCCTGTGGGCCAGCTATAGCGCAGCTTGCGAAAATGATGGATTTCTGCACTGTGTAGTATGGGCAGCCTGCGGACCCTTTCTAAAAAGCAACTTTGTAAGGTAGGAAAGAAGCTACTCTTCTCAGGAAAAATCCATGTTGAGAGCCTCAACACATGTCTGTGATGTCATCATTAGAATCACCAAAATAATGTGTAACAAGGGGGATGAGAGGTTGGAAATAGGGGTAATCTTAAGGGCTTAATTCCAAGAGAATAATAATTTATTATTATTCCAAAATCTAATTAGAAGGATATGTTTTTATCCTAAGTTCCTTTGGGAGGAAGGGTGAATTCCAAATGGAAAGGAACGTGCTTCATGGGCGACATGTGTCAGATAAGGCACATGTAGTTTAAGGTGGAAATTCATCTTGTTGGGGGGAGTTCATTTTCTTTTCTCCCATTCTTTACCTAACTGGGGGGCCTCCATCGTCGACGTCTGCATCTTTCTCTCACCTATGAATCTAGTAACTCGTGAAGCTGAATTGTGTTTCTCCTGTGAATCCAAACATATTTGTACTTTCCAAAACCATGTTGTGCCTTACTGAATTGTGGTTGCTGCCATTCCCTGAGTTATATTGAGCTTTGTTGTTATCCTCACCTTGCTAGAAACTGAGTGGAAGCTGGTTGAAGTGGGTTTTCAGGACCGTGGTTAAAGAAGCGGGTTGTCAGGATTGTGGTTGAAGAGGCAGGTTGTTAGTCATGTGAGAAACTCTCTCTAGGTGAGACAGTTTTCTGGGAAGTGATTTTCTCCTAGAGAGAGTCCAACACTAGCTACAAAGCTCTGAGAATTCCTGATCTGGCCTATTGCCGAGACCTTAAAATGGGAAGTGGAGTAGTCAATGGACTGTGGAATTGTGAAGGTGCATATTCTTGGGGTGGAACAAGCATGTGGGGAATGAGAGTCCATGAGTAGTGGGGGTAACAAGGCTCCTGGAGAGAATCCTTCCAGTTGTACTATGAAGTCTCCTGTAACCTCAGCCTAGTCAAAGATTCCCTTTCCCTAGGTGGATCTTATTCCCAGCTCAGGGGTGACCCACTGGTAAGCATGATGAACAATGTGGTCTAAGTCTGGGAGGTTCATGGAAGGTCTACATGAAATTCGTGTACTCTAATTGAAAGATAAGTACCTATCCCCATGTTCAATTACATGTTGTGTATATGTACATGTGTTATAATTGATGTATATTTCCTATATATGTTGTTATGTTATGAATTTTCCTGTGAGTACTGGATGTATGATTTTATTGTTACTTCCACATTAATCTATGCATGAATTACTGTCAATTCCAACAAGAGTCTGTATGGTAGCAATAATTCTTTGTTATTTGTTTTAAATCCATTAGACATGCATGTTATATATATATATATATCTTTGTGTGTGTGTGTGTGTGTGTGTATGTTCCTCTGTGGCGTTGCCCGACCTATTGGTGGCTAGGGACGTTACAAATTGGTATCAGAGAAGTAAAGGCAAGGATAAAGTTTTTTGGGTAGTGTTACCCGGCAGGGGTCGGTGGTCGGGGACATTACAAATTGGTATCAGAGCTAAGTGAAGTGTAAGAGTAGTGGTGTTCCCTGGCCTATTGGTGGATGGGAACATTACACCAAGGGGAAGGGGGATGCAATACCCTAGTTTAAAATATTAGAGTAGATTATATTAAATTATGTAATGTTGTAATTATATAGCTACAATTAGATGTACCAAGCAAGGTGGGTTGAGTTGTAATGACCCCACAATGTACATATGTAAATACCTTGTAATATTTTTATCTTGAATCCAAAGAGAAAGACCCAAATAATGAATGGATATGAGTCCAAGTTGTGCTATGATAAAGGTAAGAACAGTGAAAAGTTTTGATTGAAAAGGTAAGATAAGTGGAAATTTTTGTTTCAAAAGTATGAATCTAGGTATGTTTGATAAATTTTGTCCTAGCCTGAAAACTAGGGTGCAGATAGAAGAAAGAAGTTTTGATATGAGTAGATCTGATAAGACTAGTGAAAGATATGTTATTCCTATGCATAGAGAGAATGTTTGGACTAACAAATGGATGCAGGATCCTAGAAGGAATTTTTTGCAGGTTAGCTACTATGACCCTAGTGCGCAGTACACGAAAAGTTAGGGGTCATTGAAAAGAAAAAGAGTGTTAACCCTTTGTTATATTTGTAGAAGACCAAGACATATTGCTAAGGAATGCCCTGGTAGAAGACCTAGTTGTCTTTGTTGTAAAGATATGGACTATGAAGTTTTGGATTTCCCTAGAATTATTTCTAAGGTTGAAAGAATGAATATGAAGCAAGAAAACCTTGAGGAAGATCAAGAAACTAATACCATGGCAGAAGCCCAGAAAGAATCAGAGAATGTATTGCTAAAAATGAAAGAAACCCTGAATGATCACAAAAATATCAACTTATGAGAGATCTTCAAATAAAAATAATGCATAGAAACAAGAATGGGAGACATCGACATTGATTGTGTTCTGGATGAAGAAACATAAGTGAATATCATGATAGAAAGAACTTGGGAAATTTTAGGAAAGCCTGCTATGATTCCTTCATTGGGAGGAATAGGATTATTCAGAGAAAAGATGATAAACCCATGCAGAATACTCACTCAGATATCTATGAGTGCTCATGGAACTTTGACAGAGGAATGTTTTGAGGCTGTTAAATTTATTGAGAATGACACCCCATTTTCTATGTTACTAGGAAAAACCTGGATTGAGAAGGATCAGACCAGAAGAAAAGAAGAGGAAGCCCTAGAATAAAAGAAGCAAAAACTAAAATATTTCATGATTAGGAGGATAACACACTTGATTGAAGAACATGAGAATAGATCGAATCTATTTAGAACCAGAAATTTGGATGTCGAAGTTGAAAGAACACAAGAAGACTCACAAAAGAGTGAAACACCTACCCCAGACAGAGAAGAGGTATTTCCCTTGAACCCAATGAAAGAATATCGACAGTGTGAAGTTACTATGCTAAAAGAAGGTAAGAATCAAAATGGAAAGAGAAATACCAAGACAAATATCACATCGAAGAAGGATAGAAAGCTCAGTAAGAAGAGAGAAAAGTTGCAGAATTTTCCAGAGGGGACTTCGCAAATGGAATATTTGCAAAACTGGAACTTCGCCGGGATATCAGAACAACGCAGCATGGCACTTCACCATGGTGAAGAAATATATCTGTTGAAGGAATTATGACCATTAGACCGATGCCCCAAATGGTTAGAACAACAATTATGACCAGAAAGCTCACCATCAGACCATTGGGACCATGCCGCAATGGACATAACTGCATTGATGAAGGCGTCTTGTCTGTTGTAGAAGACTTGTTACATCGTTGTCTACTTATTCTATTGATTGTTTCACCGAGAATAGTTTTACAAATTGTATCCACACCAAGGAAAGAGCCCATTGCTACAACATTGTGTTTACTGAGATCGACACAGGTTCTATTGCTTTGAGCACCCATTCATCAATCTGAGTTATTCGATATTGAATGTGTATGTCAGACGAACTCGACACAGCTAAAAAGTGTGTATAAGAAGTTCTAACCGATCTAATGGTCGAGAAAGTAATGTTCACTGGGATTCAAGCCTCGTCGATGCGAGGAGTGCAAGCCTCCCTATCGACTGCTCATGGATCTGGACCATCCCGAGTTGCAGCAGAGAAGAGAACCAAGCATCGATATGACTTGGTGAACACGAAGTTAATCCTGAGTATCCTGCCCAACTACATCACACCCTTGGTAGGTGCGGTGAGTCGTGAAAGTGTACTGAGGGATTTCGATTATACCTTCGTTATTGCGTACCTCATGACGGGGATACGTGCAGTTAGAACACAATAGGATAAAATTGCGACATTGAAATTCAACGTATTCAACCTAGGGGACCGTAAGGACCACAATATGCTCACCCCTCACAGATACTTGACTAGGACAAAGGGGAAGAACTCGAAAATAATCCCCCAACCATGGAATATGAACCTCGTGCAATCCACCATCCTGAATGTGATGAAGATCCCACATTTTGGAAGGCACCGGGAGGTTAACGCATGTGTTAAGCTCCTACTATCATGTTACTACGATGGCTACCTATGGCTAGATATATGCATCACAGTTGATACGACATTGATCCATAGGATCACCAGATTAAGCATGCGGGGACCCAACCCTCAAGACTTCTACCTAGGGAAGGCTATAGATCGCACATTGGCACAAAGGATTAAAGACAGATATGGCGATGTATAAAATGGGATGCGAGGATACAAGGTAGCTTCCATATAGAATGATGCAGTGTGCCTGGCCTGCCAATTGATCACAAGAAATCTGGTGAGAAAGAATAGACCTACGCAGGTCATAGGGTTCATTGTTGACCTCACCGAAAAATGTGTAGAAGGACTCCAAATGAACTGGGTGAAGTACTTATTCAACCAGATCGAATTGGATTGCCGCGAAGCTCAGGATCAGGGCTATGAGTTCCATTTTAGCTGGTTGTTGATCCGCATAGAATTTACTTCCTGGGAGATGTTGGAAGGTGTGACCTTCCCGAAAATTGAGCCATTGAAGCCATTTGCAGTGAAGTTCACCACACTCTTGTACTTGAGCGATGTGGGAAAACAATGGCAGTCAAATGCATTATTTTAGACATACTATCTCCAGTTGAAGAGGGCTATTGGGATTGTCCCTCATATGACACCGAACACCCTGCACCAGTTCAGACCCCTCATGAAGTTCTGTGTAGATTGACACTTTATTTATATGATTGCACGTGCAGACGAGCATAAAGAAGAGCTTCAGTCGTACTATAAGCTCACAGAGGAAGACCTCAAGGAGATAACCAAGGACTAGTCTGCAGAGATCCTTATACCTACTAACCCTACAGAAATGTCTAATCTCAAACTAATTGGCAGCTCAAAGGCCACTCATGAAGAACGCGACACACCTCGAACCAACAGAAGGAAAAATATAGAAGAGGTACAAAACCTAAGTAGTGCATCAAAAGAAACTGCTTCAGAATCACCAGGACAAGGAGTTGATGATGAAGTAGATAAAGAAGAGACCAATGGAAAATATGATCAACAGAATAAAGGTGAAGTAACACTGCCTAGGGATATTTTTTATGAGACTGATCCCTCCAAGAAAAGGAAGGTTTCCCCCATGAAACCTACCTCATGAAAGAAATCCAAAGCCACCAGGACTAACCTGCAGATTGTGCTCATGCTCAATGACTTTGAATTTAATCACAACTGTATGAGACACCTCACAAGATATTATGGAGAACACCAAAGAAAAACAAGAAGCCATGTATGATAGGATTGAAACAAAACTCCCTCAACAAAACAAAACAACCCCAGGAGGAAAAACAACAAGAAGCAACAATATAGGCACAATTGAAGATCATGTTAGTAGTTGAAAGGATGAAGCAATCCTAGGAACAACGCACTGCTCAACAACAAGTCCACACCATATAGAGAAAAGTCATGGAAGTGACTCAGAGGCTCCAACCAGTCTAGGACAAAGTGTGCCAACTGTTTGAGGAGATTGAAGGCCAAGCAGAAGAGCTGGAACAATGATAGATAGATGTGCTATGCGTTTACTTGCTTATTTCTTTGATGTAATATAAATGATAGATAGATATATGATGCTTTGTGCTTAATAATATGGATGAATTCTAGATCTAACATATGTGAATGTGCTTAATGTTTGAATATACTATATCTGGGTGAATACTATGATGCTCTATGATTAGGGTTTTAACTGTGAAGTAGATACTGGTTAAATACTAATGAACTGTAACTGCCAAGTGCTTTGATAGAATATTGTAATCACAGATCTATGTCCCAGCTAAGGTTGCAGACACTGGAGTCCTGCAACCACCCCTGCCTCTACCTCAGGTGAAACCTCATCTGCTTCGCAGGTGTTGCTGAAAGGGATGGTAGTTAGGGTTTTGTTGTTGCACTCTTGAGAATTGAACCCTGGGTTTGCCCCTATGCCATTAAGCCTTCATCAGTCATACAAAAAAGAATTGATACTCTGCTCATGCTAGAAGAAGAAAGGGAAAAATCTAAATCAAAACTCATAGCCCACCAACAGAGAGTGAAAAGATGGTTTGATAAGCATAAAGATAAGGAGAAGAATTTTGAAGTAGGAGACTTAGTCTTGAAATGGGACAGAGAAAATGAGCCTAAAGGAAAACATTCTAAGTTTCAGAATCTATGGCTCAGACCTTTTCAAGTGGCTGAGAAGATTAGGGCGGGCACTTATCGGTTACAAAATCTGAGGGGGGAACCTGACGCCCTCCCAGTAAATGGCCAAGCCCTAAAACAATATTTCCATTAACATATATATATATATAAATTATTTTTGTTAAGTTTCATTTTCATGTTTTGTGTGCATGTTTCATAAGTTTGTTTCAGCTAGCTCGAATGTGATTTTGCCTTTGTTTTCTTTAGCTGTTTTGATTTCCTCACTTTTGAAGTTTTTTTTTAGAAAGACAATGGTAGACCTCAAATCATGTGACATAGAGAACTTAGTTCCTAATTCATCGCTCACAGTGAACACAAGAAGCGCCAAGGAACTTGCAATTACTTTGAAAAGTCATCTATCTAACCTGCATAGATGAACAAATTTGGAGAAATGCAGAAAGGTCTGCTCGATGGTCTAGTGAAACCTTAAGGGAAATTTGGTAAACTAAAAAGGACTACATGAACCCTGAAGAAAAAGCTAGCAAGGGATTCACCTTAACCATATCACCTTGCAAATTAAACATATGTCATCCTCTCGCACTCACTCGGGGAATTTTTTTGAAATAAAAGTTAACTATATCAAATGAGTGAATGGTGGGAGAGGGTATGCAGATATCTTCGTCGAGGATATGGATGCTCGCTATCAACGAAGCAAGGTCTGTTATGCCGGGGTGACTCTGTTGGGGCTATGGACACTCGCTGGCAGCGGAGAAACACCATAGCAAGTGAGTAAAGGTAACTAAAAGCTCCATTCTAGTGAACACTTTACTATAATTTTTTCAAAATGGCATGAGTCAGGGTTACAGGAAACGAAGGAGGAATAAAGGTGGAAAACCCCTCAGCCAGACCCAAAAGCATCAACTAGAGAATTTTAAATGTAAGGGTAAAAGAGGCTTTGATTTAAAACCAGTTGAGTTCTCCACCAGATTTCGTATTAGCCGAGCCTGAAGGAGGAACACATATTCTTATTTCTCCCAGTAAATCACCATTTGTTGAGCACTCAACACACCTTAAAAAATTTCTATGTCAAATTTCCTTTTTTGGGTACCACTTGATCTTTTGCTCTATCTAAATTTGAATTCAGTATGAAAATGATTCCTTTAATTATCATTTTGTTTCTCATTTAAATCTCTCAAATTTTTCTTGAACATGTGGAAACCCATAACTTAAAATACTAACATTTAAATAAATAATCGACAATAAAAAAAATTCCCCGACGTGCTCAAAGATTCGACATTGGGAAGAATTTAAAACTGAAAGAGAATCACTCAAGAGAATCGGGGTAGCCGAGCACCGATTTTTCGACATCGGAAAATGAAAGTCACACTTTCATGACAAGCATCACGCAAGGATATCTCTGATGACCAATCCCATCGGTGTCGGCAAAAGGTGAAAAGAGTAAACATTGGATGAAGAAAGAAACTATATCACCGATCGTCGACTCCCGAAACATTTTCAGCATCAGGGTTTTTCGAGGACGATAACCCACAAAGAAAATATGTGGTAGTTTTATCTTTGAAGGTCGATTCTCAATACATTTTCGGCATATACAGTCCCAGGCTTGTCTTAGAATGCACGATTTGAACAAATCCCCGAGTCTGACGAATGCCTGCGAGCTAAGTCCCCAGTCTTCAGTACAACGAATCCTGAGCCAGTAGTGCCACGTTAGCATCGTACGGTGAAATTGATCAGTGTCAATTGTTTTTCATAGAAGGATATCAATGAAAATACAATGTAAGTATAATTTTGGGACTAACTTACAAGAAAATTTAGACAAAGAACACAATATACACACCCAAAGGGAGAAACGATGCATCCATTTCAAGACTTTATATTAGATCCCCATCAAGATCAGATTACATTCAATAGATACTGTCTACACCTTTTTAGCCAATCAACCCATTTTACATTAAGAACATGAAAACTTAAAAAAAAAAAAAAGGAGAACTATCAAAATTGTGGGTCATGTCTGAGAATACAAAGTGGAGTTCATCACTCATGCCTCTTTTTCATACGACCTTCCTCCTCGGCTACTTTGTGCACTGATGCAGGAGCATCCACAGCATTACTCACCTATCAAGCGAGCCAGCACGTGGAGGAAAAGGAATACAGCTGGACAAGCCAGCCTATCTTAAATTTTTGAATTTCACTTTGTATTGTTGCGCCACCATTTAGCTAAGGGAATTTAACGACAAGCGCACTTACATTATGTAAAGATAAGAAGGCATTTAAGATTTATTAATGTTGGTAGATAGAATTTACTGTAGATTAGACAGTTTAGTTGAGAGAGGGAAAAACGGAGTATAGACACCCTCCCTTGGATTCATTGTATTACTATTGTCATCATTCTCATTCATTCAGACAGGAGCAAGAAGAAAACAGAACGCAGAGCAAAGAAGAAAAGTTTGTGAAGAACTCCATGTACTGTTATTGAATTAATAGGGAAGCTGTGATTCAATTACCATGGATGTGTTTGATACTTTTGTGCTGTTGATGTTGTGTTTCTGTTTACTTGCTTCCTTTTATGCATATCTGTTGTATGCTGCATATGTGATTGCATATCAGGTTAGAAACCGGAGGGAATGAGTTTCAATTGTTTCTCTGCTTAGGCCGTGAGATTCCTGCATCGAGTGTAGTCGAATACCTCCGCATAGAGTGCGTCGAGGGGCTAGGCAGTTGAACCTTTGTTCTCACTTCGCCGGGAGTTGGGTTGAGTTATTCGAGCCGTGTAGGTGAGTGCAGGTTGAGGTCAAGTCTCAGTAGCAAGCCTGAGAAGGAGAAGGTTGAGACGCTGTAAGTGTGAGCGCACAGGGCCCAGAAGAACTCGACGCTTAGAGAGTGTTTGAGCTTGAAGGGTGTGCAGAGCTTGGGGAAGTTCTCTGAAGGAGCCGGAGGACAAGTTCAGGAAAGATAGTTCCTGTGTTACGCCGAGAAATCAAACCAGCGGAGGTCGTTCTGGATGAGGGTGGCGGACTAGAGGTCTCTCCGTCGAAGAGGAGAATTGACGGTTCGAAAATCGTCGAGTGGACTCGCGAAGTGTCGAGGATCGTTGGATCTGGGAGAAGAAGCGAGGGGGGTTAACCCTCAGACAGCAAAAGAACCTCTGGTCATAGCATATCGGCAAATCGGGGTTGGTGAGTGCACGGNCCCGATGGTCTAGTGAAACCTTAAGGGAAATTTGGTAAACTAAAAAGGACTACATGAACCCTGAAGAAAAAGCTAGCAAGGGATTCACCTTAACCATATCACCTTGCAAATTAAATAGATGTCATCCTCTTGCACTCGCTCGGGGAATTTTTTTGAAATAAAAGTTAACTATATCAAATGAGTGAACGGTGGGAGAGGGTATGCAGATATCTTCGTCGAGGATATGGATGCTTGCTATCAACGAAGCAAGGTCTGTTATGTCGGGGTGGCTCTGCTGGGGCTATGGACACTCGCTGGCAGTGGAGAAACACCATAGAAAGTGAGTAAAGGTAACTAAAAGCTCCATGCTAGTGAACACCTTACTATAATTTTTTCAAAATGGAATGAGTCAGGGTTACAGGAAATGAAGGAGGAATAAAGGTGGAAAACCCCTCAGCCAGACCCAAAAGCATCAACTGGAGAATTTTAAATGCAAGGGTAAAAGAGGCTTTGATTTAAAACAAGTTGAGTTCTCCACAAGATTTCATATCAGCCGAGCCTAAAGGAGGAACAAAGATTCTTATTTCTCCCAGTAAATCACCATTTGTTGAGCACTCAACACACCTTAAAAAATTTCTATGTCAAATTTCCTTTTTTGGGTACTACTTGATCTTTTGCTCTATCTAAATTTGAATTCAGTATGAAAATGATTCCTTTAATTATCATTTTGTTTCTCATTTAAATCTCTCAAATTTTTCTTGAACATGTGGAAACCCATAACTTAAAATACTAACATTTAAATAAATAATCGACAATAAAAAAAATTCCCTGACGTGCTCAAAGATTCGACATTGGGAAGAATTTAAAACTGAAAGAGAATCACTCGAGAGAACCGGGGTAGCCGAGCACTGATTTTTTGACATCAGAAAATGAAAGTCACTCTTTCGCGACAAGCATCACGCAAGGATATCTCCAATGACCAATCCCATCGACGTCAGCAAAAGGTGAAAAGAGTAAGCATTGGACGAAGAAAGAAACTATATCACCGATTGTCGACTCCCAAAATATTTTCGACATTAGGGTTTTTCGAGGACAATAACCCACAAAGAAAATATGTGGTAGTTTTATATTTGAAGGTCGATTCTCGATACATTTTCGGCATCTACAGTCCCAAGCTTAGCTTATAACGCACGATTTGAACAAATCCCCGAGTCCAAAGAATTCCTGTGAGCTAAGGCCCCGGTCTTCATTACAACGAATCACGAGCCAGTAGTGCCACGTTAGCGTCGTACGACGAAATCGATCGATGTCAAAGGTTTTTCATAGAAGGATATCAATGAAAATACAATGTAAGTATAATTTTGGGACTAACTTACAAGAAAATTTAGACAAAGAACACAATATATACACACCCAAAGGGAGAAACGATGCATCCATTTCAAGATTTTATATTAGATCCCCATCAAGCTCAGATTACATTCAACAGATACTGTCTACACCGTTTTAGCCAATCAACCCATTTTACATTAAGAACATGAAAACTTAAAAAAGAATAAGGAAAACTATCAAAATTGTGGGTCATGTCTGAGAATACAAAGTGGAGTTCATCACTCATGCCTCTTTTTCGTACGACCTTCCTCCTCGGCTGCTTTTTGCACCCTAAGATGTTTTCATTTTTTGCTCTTCTAATATCCTGTGTGCTTCGCGCAGCTATACCATTGTATATTGTGCTTCCAAAAGATATTTCTTGAGCCATGTTACGTTCCCTTCATGGATTTGCAAGGCTAACACTTCAAATATCTTTTCCACCAATTATCGTCTTAATTCTCTATTTTCCTGGTAGAGTTCAACAATGGCGAGTTGTCACTGCTCTAACTATTGAGTCGTCTCTCGAACGTTATAACCCGAGGCATATATCCTCCTCGTTATGCTCTAGCTTCCCTGACTTGTACTTTCGACAGGTTCTAGCCAGATAGCACACATAAGTAATTCCTCGGTGGTCATTCTTGCACACGACTCGATCAGGATTTGGTTTTCACAAGCTTCCTTATTCTTCCTTGGCCTTCCTCGTCCCCGAGGTGTCTATTGTTCGGAAGGCATAGCTTCCAATGTTCATCCTCCGGACGTAAATTCTTCCACTTCAGCCTCCACATAGGGTAATACCATTGTTTTCATGTGTAGGTTGGAGTCTCCCTTGGAAGCCTCGGCAATGCCCGTTGTGAATAAGAACGAATCCCAGGAATTTTGGGGCTCAACCCTAGTGCTCCGCCCGTTTTGCATGCCCCATATTGTGTTTTGAGGAGTTCCCATGGTGCAAAAACATATATTTCTTATGCGTGGGGAGCTTGAAAAAGGCCCAAAGAGGAAAATTTGATCAGACTAGGCTCATGAGAAGAATTACCAATAGTGCACAAGCTTAGCTGATGAGCATCACACAGGCAGAACATCCAAAATTTATAAAAGAGTGGACGGTGAGTGGAAACATACTAGGGGACACCGGATTCATAGTGATGGGATGTTTTGAAGCAAGCTAAATAATTTATGTGGTAGATCTGCGCAACGAGTATGTTCTGGGGCATTTGAGATGCAATCAATAGGAGTTGCAGAGGGTGGGTGGAACAATCACCTTGATTTTTCATTTCCCTAGTCTCCATGATGAGTTGATGATGGTTGATGCGCTTGCAGATGCAACTTTTGTTTGCACAAATTTGCTCGACTTGAGGCGCCTAACAACTTCCCTTATGAAAGGATCCGATTCTTTTGGAACATACTCATACTTTCAGCACATGTTTGTGCAAGATACCAGATATCATAAATAAGAAGAACATAAATAAAATGCTAGAAATGGCAGAATAACAATAATATAACCAGCATAATCTCCACAATAACACAAAAATAATATGAGAACAACAACTGAAATAGAAATTTGATTCAGAAAGAAATGTTCATAGGCCTCTTCGAGGGAGAAACCTCCAGTCGAGTAGCGCTCTGTTACAATAATATTCAAGCTAGGGTTTTCATACCCTCGACCCTTATTTATACTAAATATGTCTATTAAGAGAAGCATCTAGAGGAAGATCCTTCTAGAAGCAGAAGCTTCTATTAGGT
>SNQJ01S0019542.1:34061-52479 GCA_010110895.2 Picea sitchensis
TCTCTATGCATAGGAATAACATATCTTTCACTAGTCTTATCAGATCTACTCATATCAAAACTTCTTTCTTCTATCTGCACCCTAGTTTTCAGGCTAGGACAAAATTTATCAAACATACCTAGATTCATACTTTTGAAACAAAATTTCCACTTATCTTACCTTTTCAATCAAAACTTTTCACTGTTCTTACCTTTAGCATAGCACAACTTGGACTCATATCCATTCATTATTTGGGTCTTTCTCTTTGGATTCAAGATAAAAATATTACAAGGTATTTACATATGTACATTGTGGGGTCATTACAACTTAACCCACCTCGCTTGGTACATCTAATTGTAGCTATATAATTACAACATTACATAATTTAATATAATCTACTCTAATATTTAAAACTAGGGTATTGCATCCCCCTTCCCCTTGGTGTAATGTTCCCATCCACCAATAGGCCAGGGAACACCACTGCTCTTACACTTCACTTAGCTCTGATACCAATTTGTAACGTCCCTAGCCACCAATAGGCCAGGAAACGCCACAGAGCAACACACACACACACACACACACACACAAAGATATATATATATATATATATATATATATATATATATAACATGCATGTCTAATGGATTTAAAACAAATAACCAAGAATTATTGCTACCATATAGACTCTTGCTGGAATTGACAATAATTCATACATAGATTAATGTGGAAGTAACAATAAAATCATACATGCAGTACTCACAAGAAAATTCATAATATAACAACATATATAGTAAATATACATCAATTATAACACATGTACATATATACAAGATGTAATTGAACATGGGGATAGGTACTTATCTTTCAATTAGAGTACACGAATTGCATGTAGACCTTCCACGAACCTCCCAGACTTAGACCACGTTGTTCATCATGCTCACCAGTGGGTCACCCCTGAGCTGGGACTAAGATCCACCTAGGGCAAGGGAATCCTTGACTAGGTTGAGGTTACATGAGACTTCACAGTACAACTGGAAGGATTCTCTCCAGGAGCCTTGTTACCCCCACTACTCATGGACTCTCATTCCCCACATGCTTGTTCCAGCCCAAGAATATGCACCTTCACCATTCCACAGTCCATTGACTACTCCACTTCCCATTTTAGGGTCTCAGCAACAGGCCAGATCAAGAATTCTCAGATATTTGTAGCTAGTGTTGGACTCTCTCTAGGAGAAAATCACTTCCCAGCAAACTATCTCACCTAGAGAGAGTTGCTCACATGACTAACAACCTGCCTCTTCAACCACAATCCTGACAACCCGCTTCTTTAACCATGGGCCTGAAAACCCACTTCAACCAACTTCCACTCAGTTTCCAGCAAGGTGAGGACAACAACAAAGCTCAATATAACTCAGGGAATGGCAGCAACCACAATTAAGTAAGGCACAACATGGTTTTGGAAAGTACAAATATTTTTGGATTCACAGGAGAAACACAATTCAGCTTCATGAGTTACTAGATTTAGAGGTGAGAGAAAGATGCAGACGTCGATAATGGAGGCCCCCCAGTTAGGCGAAGAATGGGAGAAAAGAAAACAAACTCCCCCCAACAAGCTGAATTTCCACCTTAAACTACATGTGCCTTATCTGACACATGTCGCCCATGAAGCACGTTCCTTTCCATTTGGAAGTCACCCTTCCTCCCAAAGGAACTTAGGATAAAAACATATCCTTCTAATCAGATTTTGGAATAATAATAAATTATTATTCTCTTGGACTTAATCCCTTAAGATTAGCCCCTATTTCCAACCTCTCAGCCCCCTTGTTACACATTATTTTGGTGATTCTAATGATGACATCATAGACATGTGCTGAGGCTTTCAACATGGATTTTTCTTGAGAAGAGTATCTTCTTTCCTACCTTACAAAGTTGCTTTTTAGAAAGGGTCCGTAGGCTGCCCATACTACACTGTGCGGAAATACATCATTTTCACAGGATGCCCTATAGCTGGCCCACAGGATTTTCACAGGCTGCTATATAGGCAGGGTGTAGCGATGTTCCAAAGCTAAAAGAGGAAAGAGGTTTCACAAAATTTCTAGAAGGGGAATATTATAGAATGTGAGGTGGCATCTATATGGTTGCGATCCTACTGGTTTCTCTGATTTGGTGGGATCATCCTCATCCTTTTAACCACTTCACCTTCTCCTATATAATCATGGGCTTCTCATGGAAAAGGTTAAGCACAGTTGGGAAAGATCAAGTAGATAATTGACGAGAGAATAGAATGAAGATTGTGAAGAATCCTATTCTTAGTGATGCTTGAGGCCTCCATTTGTCCATCAAGATTTTGTGGATTATCTTCATGTGAATTCCAGAGCAAGTGTATGTGTGTGTTGGGATGAAGGACCACTAAAAGGGAACTTGTGACATCAAGGCAATTTGGTTGTATCTTCCACTTTTCATTAATATAATATAGTGACATGTCTCTTTCCCATAAAAATATTAGTATTTTATTACATGATTCCTTGATCACATGTTTAGGTTGTCATTGAGTTTTATTATTATTGCTTTCACGTTGGTTGGTTTGTGTTATCGTAGATCTGATTCTACAAGAGAACTGGAGTGAAGCAGGGAAAATAAAGATATAAGGACGCGATTCATAAGGTATGTTATCTATTCCTCTTTGGATAGTAAACTCAATGATCACAACTTAGGGAAAGCATCTTGTTCTCTCTCATTTTGTTCTATATCTAGGTGGATCTAGGGTGATTAGTTCATGTCCGAATCTATCGATTTAACCAACAAAAAAATTGGTGACTCCACTAAGGATGAACAACTAGTTTGTGGTTTTTTGTTGGCCATTTTCTTTTGACCTATTCTTTTAACTTGATATCAATCTCTGGGTCTCTGGGAGACCCATTCACTCTCCCTAGGTTTAAAATTCCACTTAGAAGTTTTGTATTTCTCCCAATTTTCTTGATTTTTCAAACATGTCCGCACTGCACCTTATAGGTAGCCCGCGGAAACGATTCATTTCCGCACCCTGGTAGTTCCTTCCAGCACAGAATTTCCGCATCCTGCACGTTTCTGTCTTGCAAAAATCATACATTTCCGCACTGTGTTATACTACCCGCCTGCGGCGGCATTTGAAAAAAAAATTGATTTGGGTTTTGGCTTCTACTATGTCCCAATTTTTCTTTACTCAGCTGGGAAAGGATTTTTAATGTCATTTCTTGACTCCTACAGATTGTTGCAGCTCAATCTTGATTGGTTTCGAAAATAAAATACCTCTTTTTGATTGTTTTTCGATCTTTGTTTTTATCGACATGGATATAATCTCTGGACTTGTGTCCAAGTGCTTTCTCGATCAAATCTTTTGGTTTGGATTTGGATTTGTAAGTTGGTTACATCTTCTGGGTTTCTTAATGATCAGAAAAACATTTCTTGTTCATATTTGAAGAGACATTTTCTTGTCAATTTTTATTTTTATCTCCATTGAAAGATCGATTTGGGTGTTTGTTGAGTGTTTTATTTTCATTTGTTGCTTATCCTTTCTTAGTTCCATCCCTGTTTTGGTTTCTAAAATAAAAAAATTAAAGTCTTTTTAGTCTTTTAAGCAATCATTTATTCACAAAACATTGGCATTTGAAATATTGAAAGAGAATGAATAGTGAAATTATGTTGTTGATGATTCTTTGGTACTACATTCAAAAAAGGGAATTGTACATCATAGTTTGCATTGTTCCAGAAAAATTATTTTTCCCTACTGTAGACAAAATTCATCGAACAAAAGTTTTCATCATTCATTTCTATTTACACGTTATTGGGTCAAAGTCTCATATAACATTGGTTTCATTCCCGTCTCCTTCTTGAGTAACAACAACCTTTAATAATATTGTAAAACTCTAAAATTCAACTAGTAACTTTTTCTAGGACTCTTTTACACCAACATTAGCTAGGCTAGATCTTTGGAATAGGCAGTGAGACACACTCTCCAAAGCACAAAACACACCATAGTATCTTGTGATAGGGAGTGTTCAAATCCATTTGCAACATTTTGTCCTGGGAAGCTCTTCTCATATAAGGGTCAAACCTGAGGTCTCATTGATATTGGCAGAGTCACTCACCCTGCTCTGTTGGTCTGAGTGTGGAGATTGTATGTATTATGGGGGTCTCTTGAAGGTATACCCACAATGATGAGTGGAAGACTCTCAAGTTGATTTCGGGCTCGATACCCTGCCCTTGCATGTGGATCAGACTATCTATTGTTTCCCCAGGCATCATTGTTGTTTGTGGTAACTTTATTAGCCTATCTTCTTAAGGTATTACATAAGGTGACTGTGGAGGGGAAAGTCTCCACGGTACCTGGAATCAACATTGTCCAGAATCACTTGGGCTCCTTAGAGGGTATACCCACAATTATGTGTGGGATCTTGCACCAGGGTGTAATTTTGTTAAGAAGGTCATCAATGTAACTTTTCCACCCTAGCCCAGCCCCTTCTTGTCTTGAATTCACCACATTGGATTTCATCACCAATTAGTGACTTCGGAATCAGAAGGTCTTGTTTGCTTGGTTTTGATTCCTAGATTGTTCTAGAAAAAAAAATTTGTTTACGTAGTTGGCCATAGATTTTTTCCATAGATTTTTTGGTTCAACCAACATTGACCCTCTAGGTCATTCACGTAGGATGCAAGGACTACCTCTAGAAGAGACAAAAGTTTATCAACCCTTGCCTCCTAATCCGTCGGAGGATTCTCCTCAACAGAGTGAGATACAGGACCATGTACCCTCACAACCAAAAAGGACCGATTCTCTAGAGAGCTTTCAAATTGTCTTTGATCCTCTACAAGCTTTTTGCCTACCCCCTGGATACGAGAGATGTATTCTTTGACTTAATTCGTCCTGAGAACTTTTTATTGACACTTTTATATTATCTCTTGATATTTTTGCGAGCCTTAACGAGGATCCTTACTGGACCACTGACATAGATTAGAATTTGACTTCTAGAAGGAACCCTTCTACCTCAGAGACAAGAGTTGAAATACCTACCACTTCTGAACCTCTTGAAACATCTTACATGTTTAAGATACCCTTGGATCACTTTAACAATACAACATGCCATTATTTTCCTAGTTCAAAAGCCTTCTCAGCTGGTCCCAGTTCAACCATCCCTCTTCAATAGGCCCATTCCATGATGGTCCCAAATAGTATGTTTATTCACACTGGGAATATGGTGACTAGCCAAACACCTATAGGAACACCACTTTTACCTAGTCAGATCTCATCACTTCCTCTTGGGTATAATGCATTGAATGCTTCTATTCCCAATCCTACCCCAGTTCCATCCAAAATTTATGGAGTCTTCATCCCTCCTGGGAACAATCCTATTCCTAGTTTTATTCCAACACTCCCTCAGCCCCCTTCTAGAGGGTTTTATACACCCCTCACCGACGGATCCGACCTGAGTGGCGTTACTCAGTATTTCACACATAATTATCAGATTCATGTTGGTAGACAATTTAACCCTGGGGGCCAATCTCAACCTCCATTTGGAGGACAACCCCCACCAACCCCACCCTATGGGTAGAACATCTTGGCAACATTATCCCATTATTGGAATTTTTTTACCCAGGGTAATACTCAATCGACTTTGGAGAAACAATCTTAAGTCATTACTTTCGTACCCCCTAGTACGGGCCAACCTTACCCCAGGACCTCCAATCCCATTTGGGGTTCAAACGTTCTGTCTACTATTCCTTTCCAAGGGAACATACCTAATTTGTACAACCCCACGGGCTACCTGCCACCACACCAACAATCAAATCTGCTTGGATCTTCACATTATATGCAAAATTCTTACGGTCCTACTGCTATACCGATGGGACTTCCTCCCCAAAGTCATGAGTACCCTCACGTGAATAGACAGTCACCCTTTCTATCCACTTTGAACCTCCCTGATCTATCTCAAATTTTGAATGACCCTAGTCATCACTCTCCTCATTGGCCTATCATACCCGTCAAACTACCATCCGACATTCCTAAGTTCGATGGTAAACTTGGAGAGGACCTGAACAATCATTTAATGAATTTCAACCTTTGGTGTTCATCCAACTCTTTGATGGATGACTCCATTCAGTTATGCCTTTTTCAACAAACTCTCATGCGTTCAGCCGTGAAGTGGTATATAGAATTACCACGAGGCTTCTTCACCAATTTCAACACCCTAGCTATGGATTTTCTCACTCAATACCAATTTCCAATCCATTATGAAATGGGGACCGATATTTTGAGTTATTTCAAGCAAAGTAAAGCCACTCATATCTCTGATCACATTCATGAGTGGAGACGAAGACATCGTCTAATCAAACTCAATCTTCCTGATCAGTTATTGGTAGAATGGTTCATGAAATACTTCGTGAATGACATATCTAAAGACATTTCTATGGGTGGAGTTGTCACAGAATAATAGGCGATCAGTCATGCCCAGTATCTTGATCTCATTTATTCACAAATGGGTACTCTTTACTATCTTCTCCCTAATGCACCTCATCCTTCTACCATGACCACCTCAACAACCCCAATGGCTTCTCATGCCATTGATGGTGTGATAGGTACTTTCCATGCTCAAAATTAATCTACACAGACCTCTCACACCATGCCCAAATCCCATGCTTCTAATTCTCAAACGGCTCCAACGCCCACCCCTCCCACCAGTAAAACTTCAGAAGTGAATGTCGTTCAATCAAATCCTACCAGTAAGAATAAATCTAAAAAAGGGAAGGGTAGGAATGAGGATAAGAATAGAAACCTGCAATTCGATAAGGCCAAGACACAACCTGCTGAATATAAGGATAAATGCAAACCTCGTTATCCTTGCCTTATGTTTGGTGATGTTCACTACATGAAGCATTGTCTAAGATGTGTTGGGGTCATGAAGTTCCTCCAAGGGACCCCAAAACCTCCTACCCCTATCGTCTTGTATCAACCCTTCCCTTATCAACAACAAGCTCAATTGGTCATCCATGATCAACATTCTTCCTCCACTACCTCTTATGTACTTATGTGTAATGGTGATTCAAAGAAGAATGACATCACACTTACCACTCGTGCCAAAGATTACCCTTCCTCCAAGGAAAAAGTTGACGATATACCACCTTTTTTGGTTCAACAATATCCCTCGGCTCCACCTTCCAATGGTCCTCTTCATATCAAATGAACAAACCTCAATACAGTCCTTCTCCCTCCTCCCAAGGGTGTGGTTCGAAAGTCTTCTTTCAATCCTCATTTGTGTGCTGTCCAAAACTATAGTATAGTATAATATTTGGCACAAGAACCATCTGCGATGTCATCCCTCGAAGTCCTTCAGAGTTGTCCGACATAACACAAGGCACTATTGAAAGCTATCAGTGGAATCAACCCTACGTATACAAATTTAATAATCTTTGACTTGGAAGATCACATTCCAAGTTTACCCCCTCAGCTCGCATTTCAAATACAAGTTGTTGTCTCTGACAAGAACATTTGTATAATAGTTATTGATGAGGGCACCTCGATGTGTGTCATGTCTATTGCCTACTGGAAAGCCATCAACTCTCCTCCCTTAATTGAATCACACAACACGCTCAAAGCATTTAATGACTCTGGCTTTAAACCTTACGGCATCCTCCCATCATTTACTATTATGTTAGAAGGCAAAATGATCAGCGTTGAAGTTGAGGTCTTTGACGCTCCTCTTGATTACAATCTTTTACTTGGTTGTAGCTAGATCAATTCCATGTGTGCAGTCATGTCTACTCTTTTCTGTATCATGTGCTTTCTACATCAGGGAAAAGTAGTTATAGTAGACCAATTGGCCTTCTTTAACTCCGATACATGTACCAACAATGTCCCTTTCATCACAAAGACACCCCCTAGGTGTGAGAATGTTAGTGTGGGTCTACTAAAAGATTCCACTCTAATGGGTACATTTCCAATCCCACCACCCGACGTTCCACCTATTTTGGTTTCCTCAATTAACATGATATCCACCTCTGTCCTTGAAACTCCCATGTCTTCTGACCCATGGATAGTACCCACCCTCGGTGATTATCTTCACTACGATGACCAGATGCCTTTAAGTCTAGTTGAATCCACCTACCATGCCATTCAATGTGTTGACCCTTCTAATCCCTCTCTCTGTGATTCGTCTCCTGATCTGTTGCACGTTTTTTTTCCCACGGATGAGATGATTATGTCGGTTATGTCGATGGAAGATACCCCTTGGGATGATGGGCATCATCATTCCATTCTCTTTCTCAAACAACACACACTCAAGATTTACCAACGGATCTCAACCCCATCAACTATTGTCGTTATTGCTTCAGTTCCTGACTCCACAAACGATGTGTTATATGAAGGGAACTTAAGTAACATTTCACCCACCATCCCCCTCGACATCTCTATCAAACCTGGCATTTTTGAAAATGTCCATATCGAAGCTTCCTGTTCCACCGAGGAGGTTGTCACATATAAGTCACTTTTCCAAGAATTTCCTGATATCTTCGCATGGAGCTATGAAGAGATTCCCGACATTGACCCCGATATTGTTGTACACAAAATTAAGACATACCCGGGTGCCAAACCCGTCTGGAAGATACTTTTTCCAGTCCACCACAGTAAAACAGTTGTTATTAATCTTGATGTCGAAAAAATTCTTAAATCCATCTTTATTTATGTTGTGGCTTTGACTGATTGGGTATCCAATCTAGTTATAGTTAACAAGAAATAAGGTACCATCTATGTCTGTGTTGATTATCGGGATATCAACAAAGCTTGTCCTAAGGACAACTTTCCTACCCCCTTCGTTGACCAAATCATCAACGATTGCACTGGAAGTGAAATATTCTCTTTCACGGATGGTTTCTCCGGATATAATCAAATCAACTTCTTACCCGCAGATCAACACAAAACCGCTTTTATTTGTCCTTGGGGCACTTTTACCTACCAGAAAGTGCCCTTCAGTTTAAATAACGTCGGTGCAACGTTTCAACGTGCTATGTATTATTTTTTCCATGATATTAAGCACATTGTACAACCATGTTTAGATGACCTACTAGCACATTCCATGCTCATTTGACCCACCTCCGATCCATTTTCCTTCACTGTCGGTTCTATCGTATACGCTTAAACTTACACAAATGTGTCTTTTGTGTGGATTCTGGAAAAATCCTGGGATTTATTGTGTCACATCATAGGATCAGGGTAGATCCTTTGAAGCTCGAGGATATCCTCAATATCCCTCCTCCTTCCTCACTTCGCCAGCTACAAAGTTTGCAAGGGAAGGAAAACTTTCTATGTCGTTTTATCCCAAACTATGCTGAGTTAACCCTCAGATTTATGCGACTATTAAAGAAAGGCTCTGAGTTTTATGGCACACCACTGGTAACAAATCCTTCAATGCTTTGAAATTGAATTTAACCCATACCCCACTACTTTTCCCGCCCGATTATAGTCGAGATTATTTCCTTTATCTCGTTGCTTTGGATTCAACCATCGCCATTGTTTTGGTCCAAGAAGATGATTTAAACGATGAACATGTAATTTATTATTTGATTTGGAGTCTCATGATTACTGAAGAAAAGTATTTACATGTTTAAAAACTGACCTTGGCAACTTTCCAAGTTGTTGAATGATTCTGGCACTATATCTTACTACGAAAGACCACCGTAATTTCCGATTGCAACCCCATGAAACACATTCTTACCTGGCAATTTCTTGGGGGTAAATACTCCAAATGGATAGTCATTCTCCAGGAGTTTGACTTAGAATTCGAACGTGCTAAGTCTAAGAAATCCTTGGTGTTTGTTGAACTGATATGTGGCCTTCCCTGCACTAAGAAAAAAAACGTAGCAGAGGACTCTTTACTCGATGACTCTATTTTTATGATCAGTTTTGACGACCTTTGGTATGGGGATATCATTGTCTATCTCCAAAATCATAATTTTCGGCCCAATTTGTTTAGCACTGACCGTAGTCGAATCCACTATCAATCCCATCAGTACACCATCCTCAGTGACACTCTTTATCATCGTGGGGTTGACTTTGTTTTTTGATGTTGTCTCACCTATGATGAAGCTGAGAAAGCTTTAAATGACTGTCACTCAGGAGCATGTGGTGGTCACATATCAGGGTATGCTATTGCCCAGAAGATATTACGCATCAAGTATTTTTGGCCTTCTTTATTTAAAGATTGTATTACTACTGTTCAAAACTGCCATGCTTTCCAAACATACAACAATAAGATAAGATCTCATCCCACTCCCTTACACCTTGTAGTTTCTATTGGACCTTTCACTAAATGGGGTATCGATTTCATGACTTGTAACCCTGACTCATTCGGGGGGCATGGATACATTATTGTAGCCATGGATTATTTTATGAAATGGGTTGAGGCGATGCCTACATTCGAAAACACTGGAAAAACTGCATCACTTTTCATTTTCAATCACATCATCACACGATTTGGAATCCCATAGTCTATTGTCACTAATCACGGTAGCCACTTTTGAAACTTCATGATGTCTGAGCTTACAAGAAATTTGGGTCTTCGATATGAAAACTCAACCCCCTACTATCTACAGGCCAATGGCCAAGTCGAAGCGATCAACAAGGTTCTTATCACCATGCTTCGATAGATTATAGGAATTCACAAAAAAATCTTTCACACAATGTTGTTCTCAACATTATGGGCCTATCGGACGTTCATGAAGTGTGCCAAATGGATTACACATTTCCAATTAGTGTATGGTATAGAAGCTATCCTATCGATTGAATGTGAAATTTCATCGTTAAAAGTAGCCGTTGAACTTCTCCCAAACACCTCTGCTGAAGAAGAGTGTTTGTTGTATATGATGCAATTGGATGAAGCTCATTGTGATTCCACCCTAGTTATTGAAACCCAAAAGAAATGTGTCAAAGCCTAATAGGAAAAACATGTCAAGCCATGTGTTTTCTTTGAGGGCGATCTAGTTCTCCTCTATGAACAAGATCGTGATTTTCAAGGAGCCGAGAAATTCAAGGCTATGTGGCGAGGCCCTTATATCGTCAAACAAGTGTTGGAGAAGGGAGCTTACGTGTTAGTAGATTATGATGGCATTCCTTTGAGTGAACCCAAAAATGGGCTTTACTTGAAGAAGTACTATTCTTAGACTATCTTGGCATGAGTACATGTATTTTACGGTATCATACTGTTGTGTGCTACGTTTGTGCATTTTTTCTTCATTATTTGGTTTCTACCCTCGACCACTTATCTTGTGTTGTGCTCGGTTTTCAGATGTCAGAGTCTTGGTTACCCTACCTCAACTTCACTAATGGCACTAGTTGTAGTACTCATAACCTAGCTTATGCTGCATGGGCAGTTTATTCACCCACAAACAAACTTATCAGTCTACATGGTGTTTTCCTCGGTCGTGCAACCAATAATATAGCAGAGTATAGCGTCGTTATTGAATTTTTGACTGAGGTTATCTTACTTGGGATTCGTCGTCTGGTTATATGGCTTGATTCACAGCTAGTGGTGCTACAGTTAAGTAATGTCTATGCTATTTGAAGTCCTACTTTGTTATGGGTATATTTACGAATTCGCCTCTTGGAACGTTATTTTGGTTATATCAAGTATCAACACATTCCTAGATGTCTAAATACATTGACTGATGCGTTAGCTAATTATGTGCTAGATAGACATCTAAGACATTTATAAAACCAAATCACACATCACATGTATCATATAAAGAAAAATAAAATGGTAAAATCCTCATGTATATATATATATAAGGATCAATTTTTTTTATAAAAAGATTGTTTTTCATCCAAAGACCAAAATATCAAAAATGAAGATCATAGCTTCTACAAAAATAGTATCATTGATGTTTCTCTCGGTAACACACTACTACGCGTGCTACCTTACAAAGCAATCATCTCAATAGACCAACCACGCCTATAGTATGGCGCTGGAAAAACCGCGGGACCTCACCGATGGACATTTCTGGGATCCCTGTAGTTAAACCCTCCAGATTTTTTTCAATTGCCTCGTAGTCATCTGCATCCCATCCTGCCACTACCGCTGCTTCCCCCCTCCTCTGGAAAGGTTAAGTTCCTTGGGGATTGAATGGCCCTACATCCGCATAGTCAGGATGTTTTTGGTTAGTTATCAGATTGAAAAACAAATAAAAACATTTAATATTTTGAAAACATTTACAAAAACAATACAAAAGAAAAATATCTTTCTTAACTAGTTCCCCCCACTGAGAACCCTCAGGTAACACTAAGTGAGGATCATTGTAGAAATCTAGCTCGACATATGCATAGTCATTGATCATCAATATCTCAGGCTCCAACCAATCAAAAAATGTGTCATTATATCTAATAATGGGGCCTGCCACGTGTTGGGACATGACATCACACCATCGCTTCATCTGTGGATCTCGTGCACTGGTATATTCCAATCTATCTGTAAGAGAAAGTGAGGAACTCTTTCCAAGAATAAATATAATAAAATGGATCTATACCCAAATTGTTTTAGATCCCTATTCTTTCTCTTGGTCAACTATCTCTTCATACTACTAAGAAGCCCATCACACCAGTTGAACACATGTGGTTCCGTGCATTCTATCACATACTGGAAATAGCTCTACAAAGACATGTGTAGAGAAGCACCCCCTGCCATATGTGAAATGGTGAATAGGATAGTTCTCAAGGTCATATCATGAACCCCTATGATATCCACCTTAACCTTGCGTCGTTTGGCCCCAGGTTCACAATAGATTCTGATGTATTCACTCATCGATAAACCCCCACCTTGACCTCCTGTTAAGGTCACTTGCACCCCACGATGGGAAAACCCTATTAAGAAGTCAATGTATTTGATGTCCAAAGAGAGAACATGAACACCCACATGGAATACTTGTTGGTCCACATCCCACCTTCAGACCAAATATTCCAATAGTCTCAGCTAGGCTCTCATGCCCTGGATCTTGAATAATTTTAATAGACCACACTGTCTCAGGGAATTTATGGTGCTCGGATCATTCAAATCCATTGCATCATCATCTTCATGTTCCCTTTCTCTCCATTATAACATTTTTTCAATCAATATGTCTGCATGGGAATGGAAAGAAAGGAGTTAGCACTTTCAGTTATCATAATTTGAAATTATTTTTGGTCCATCGCATATTTTTATTTTTGGTATTTTTCCACCATGATCGGGCCTTGGTTATAGAGCAGAGTTTCCGCAGGTGAACCATTAGGCGCTTTCATAAATCCTTGATTTCCACAGGTCCCGATATAGGGCACCTGCAGCGGCCCCAACGCGCACCCATGGTCCAAAAATTCACCCAAAAATCTATCTTTTGACTAATTAAAATGAATTTTAAATCATTAAAAAGTGAGAGGACGAGGAACTTACTGTTTTAACACAAATTGTTTGTTGAATGATCACTGAATGCCTCCACAATTGAACGTTGAAATCTGAGGTGAAAAACGTCTTTTGGACAAAGTTTTTGATCAAATACAAATGAAATAGTGAAAATGTGTTCTTACCTCTATTTATCTCATTTTTAACTTTTTCTAAATATATGTCATATTATTTAAATATATTTTCTCAACAACCTAATGGTCTTGTGAGTGTTGTTTCTCGTAGATGAGCAGGCTAGGGTTCCAAACAATAGAGTACAGACACTTTTTTGCAATTTTTTTGTCTTTTTCGTCACATGTACGATTACTTTTTAGGGTTTTATAGAAAAACCTCGAGCTTAGTCTTTGTTCATTCTCATGCTCAAAAAATGATGAGAACGTAACTGAGTATACTTTTTTCATCTTTTCGTACTCATCATGGTAACACGAAAATAACAAAACTTACGGACTAATCTTTAATCTATTTTCACTCTTTAAAAACAAAAAGATTATTGAGTGACCTTGTTCTATTCACACTCGTAAATGTATTTGAATAAAACATTCGACGAGCGATAATTTATCACTTTTTCGGTCCTGTCAAACTATTTTATGAAAAAGGAACTGAGAGAGTTCTCTTTTAAGTGTTTTTCCAGACTCTATAAACATGAAAAACATTCGAGTTTTCTATCTTTAGACTCGTTAAGAAAACATTGACATACCCATACGGGACCGAACCACTCCTTCTTAGGGTTCGTTAAAAATTCTCCAAGTGACTCATCCAAAGGATGAGCTTACATCAACAAGCATATGTTATCCTCCTCAATCTTGCGTAAAAATAAAGAGGTACTCGCCAGAAATGGTGGGGGAAAATTTGGGAAAGGGATGTGTCTATATTTGTGTTAATGGCAGTAAGCATCTCTCTTAAACATGGCATCCCCTTTATTATTTTAATCTGGGTTGGTAAATCCATTTATCTCTCATTTGACTTTTTGAAGTTCACATCTCAAGTCATCCTTGAGTCTATGCTGCCAAGCCTAGTATTGTGCTATCCATATGTTCAAGATAAGTTCAACTAAGCCCTCTATTGAGTCGACCATCTGCAATTGTTCATTCTTATCATGTCAGCCTTCCTTGTGTCCATTCTGAATCATATTCGTACTTTTCGCTACCCTAAATTTTTACTTGTTTCACGTCATTTGATGGGGGATACATCCAGGCCCTCCTATGATGAATATTTTCTTGTCGACTTCATCTCATTATCCAGGAACGAGACTTAGAAACTACTCAATGCCTTAGAATTTGCATGCCTCAATGGATGGTTTCTTCACTTTCAACAATGGATTTACATCATTGATCCCTGATCGAAAGATTCCATCGAGTGTTAGACCTCAACTCATTTATTCGCGCTCATTGGATTGTACTATCATACCTTGCAGGTCATTTACATCAATGGTGATTTCCCTCACACTTGTTAACAGTTTCCATTAACGACCGGTAAGCAAGTGGTTTCTAACCATGTTTGACTTCAACGCCTAAAATCACATGGCTAGATTCGTACTAATGGATGACGTGATTGAATACCCTAGACCTCATCACTTATGGTCCAAGTTGCGATGGAGTATTTGTGATTTGAATTGACACATATATCCACTTTGTATGTCTCATGGATATGTCTTGTGTCTGAGTTTTCAAATACATAGATCCACAGTGTATTCTTGGTGGCTATGTAGAATTTTGTTGACATGGATCCACAGTGTATAATTGGTGGCCATGAATTATACTTATGATTTCAATCATTTATAGTCTGAACATGGGAATGCCTACTTCATACATGGTATAATATTGTGTGGAGGATTTATTGTTTGCAGGTTCCTAATTGGTGCGCTCCTCGTTCCTAACACACACATGCATTTTTACAAAGGATTTCGGCTGTCACGAGTTCCATCCTCATACTTTAGGGGGCATTATGTTACACATTATTTTGGTCATTCTAATGATGACATCACAGACATGTGTTCAGGATCCCAACATGGCTTTTTCCTGAGAATAGTAGCTTCTTTCCTACCTTACAAAGATTCTTTTTAAAAAGGGTATGTAGGCTTCCCATACTGCACAATGCGAAAATCCATCATTTCCATAGGCTGCCCTATAGTTGGCCCATGAGATTTCCGCAGGCTGCTATATAGGTAGGGTGCGACGACATTCTAAAGCTAAAAGAGGAAAGAGGTTTCACGAAGTTTTTAGAAGGGGAATATTCTAGAATGTGAGGTGGCGTCTGTATGGTTACGATCCTACTAGTTTATCTGATTTGGTGGGATCATCCTCATCCTTTTAACCACTTCACCTTCTCCTATATAATCATGGGCTTCTCATGGGAATGGTTAAGCACAATTGAGCAATATCAAGCAGAGAATTGATGAGAGAATAGACTGAAGATTGTGTGAAGAATCATATTCTTAGTGATGCTTGAGGCCTCCATTTGTCTATCAAGCTTTTGTGGATTATCTTCATGCAAATTTCAGAGCAAGTTTATGTTTGTGTTGGGACAAAGGACCACTAAAAGGGAACTTACGACATCAAGGAAAATCGGTTGTATCTTCCACTTTTAATTAATATAATATAGTGACACATATCTTTCCCATAAAATGATTAGTATTTTATTACATGATTCCTTGATCACATGTTTAGGTTGTCATTGAGTTTTATTATTATTGCTTTCATGTTGGTTGGTTTGTGTTATCACAGATTTGATTCTACAAGAGCACTAGATTGAAGCAGGGACAACAAAGATATAAGGAAGTGATTCATAAGTTATGTTATCTATTCCTCTTTGGATAGTAAACTCAATGATCACAACTTAGGGAAAGTGTCTTGTTCCTTCTCATTTTGTTCTAGATCCAGGTGGATCTAGGGGGATTAGTTCATGTCTGCATCTACTGATTTACCCAATAACACCCCTCTCCCTTACCCATCCTAGTGGAGCTTCGTCCCCCATCACTCTTTCTTCGTGGTCAGTCTACAACAACGATGTATAAATTTCATTAATGATTTTGTAAATCACCTCCATATTTGGTTGAAATCCAAGGTGGTTTTAAAATATCCTTTTTATTTGGTTTAAATCCATATTATAAATTACCTCTTTTTATCGTTGATTATCCCTGAAGGACAACGGATAAATCCCATTGAAAACCCTTTCTGACGGTACAATGCCACATGAGCACATCTATAGCACCATTGTAATGACCAATTTTCATTCTTCATTTCTTTTAACGTGAAGGAGGTGTATACCACATCAACACATCTATAGCACCATTGTAAAGGCCAATTTTCATTCTTCATTTATTTTAACGAGAAGAAGGTGTTGGGATATATTTGTAGTTTTTTATTTTTAATTTTAACGTATTTGTATGTGTAAAGTATTTATGGGTATAGAACATAAATTGATTATTAAAAAAAAAGTTGATGAATGTTTGTATAGTTGAATTATCATGAATGAATTATATTTTGTTTTAATGATTAATTTTTTTTTTTTATAAAAAATTATAAATTTAATATTTTTTAAAATCGATTTCATAAATATTTGTCTTTTTATAATAAATGACTATTTTGTGTATAATTAAAAAATATTATGAAACATTGAATTTTGAGATGAAGTTTAGAAGATAACTAATAAACTTGTTTTTTAGGAAGGATAATCACTCTATGAGACCCTAATATTCCCTTCTCCTTCTTTTGTACTCTCATAGGACATTATTCTAGATAATTTTTTCTTATGAATGTTCTATATCCATTAATTACTATGAACTTTACTATCAAATAACAATATGTATTAATTTAAAATTATGAATATTCTATATTCATTAATTACTATGAATTTTACTTTGAAATAACAAGATGTATTAATTTAAAATTAGGCATACACATTAACTAACACTTTATCATGCACAAAATTATAGTTTCAAATAATGCATACTCAATATATATTGACTGTAGGTTATATCCAATTATAAAATCCTAAAACTATATCCATAATGCACACTACCTACATGGATATACATCAAAAACATAATTACCACATATAATAAAGCATAAGTAGCATAAGCAAGGTTTCTATTGTGATTAGGGCCATTGTCCATTATCTAGAAGTCATAAGAGAAATGGTGTGTTTAAGTCAATGCTTTCCTTTTGCTTCCAAACAACTTCTTAATCCATGATATTGGTCACTACTTCCCCCCAACAAATAAAATTCGGTTATTAAGCGTATCATAGGCCCATTATGTCATTTATTGGCCAAACATTCATTTACAAGACTCATTCCATGGTTTGAGATAGCATGCTAGTCCAACTAATTATGCAATAACTTTGTAGGGTCTAAAATCCTAATTTTAACCTTGCATGTTTCCTTGATCATAGACACACATCCACGGTGTCCCATATGTTAATAGAATGCATATTCCATATGTGGTCCAAATATTACTTTCTAAGGGGTTGCATAATTATCTAGGGCCGTGCGAATTTTCCTTTAGCAATAGAAATTACATTTATGACCTAAACCCTTTATTTTTTCTTTGAAGTTTGTCTTTTCTTTGATTAGACTCTCCCTTAGTTCTTCAAACTTCATAATACATATTATATAGGGCTTGTGTCATGGCCCAGGGATTGAAACTAGATAAATGAATCACATAGCATCAATCATCACCTCTGGGGCTTGCACCCAGTAACTAGGAATTCCTGGGTGGTCGCCCGACCCAAGACTCCTCTAGTTCAAGCATTCTTAACTATGGAGTTTTCCCCACAATGAAGACCACTTATCTTTCTACCCTATTTGTAAAACCTTAGTAATTATTGTGCCTTATGAAATATTTATTTAGAACTCCCTTCACTCTTTTTATTTAAACATTGAAGGGATTTCACAGTGAAACATATGAGATATCATTTTCAGGATCAACTGCGTAGAGTAATTCATTAATGTATGACCCATATCCATGAGTAATACTCACAATTGATCAA
>SNQJ01S0019542.1:64816-91031 GCA_010110895.2 Picea sitchensis
ATGGATTTAAACCAAATAAAAAGGATATTTTAAAACCACCTTGGATTTCAACCAAATACGGAGGTAATTTATAAAATCATTAATAAAATTTATACATCATTGCGTGTAGACTGACAACGAAAAAAAAGTGACGGGGGAGGAATCTCCACTAGGATGGGTAAGGGAGAGGGGTGTTATTGGGTAAATTGGTAGATGCAGACATGAACTAATCCGCCTAGATCCATTTGGATCTAGAACAAAATGAGACTGAACAAGACTCTTTCCCTAAGTTGTGATCATTGAGTTTACTATCCAAAGAGGAATAGATAACATACCTTATGAATCGCTTCCTTATATCTTTGTTGTCCCTGCTTCACTCTAGTGCTCTCGTGGAATCAAATCTGTGATAACACAAACCAACCGACATGAAAGAAATAATAATAAAACTCAATGAAAACCTAAACATGTGATCAAGGAATCATGTAATAAAATACTAATCATTTTATGGGAAAGAGATGTGTCACTATATTATATTAATGAAAAGTGGAAGATACAACCGATTTGCCTTGATGTCGCAAGTTCCCTTTTAGTGGTCCTTTGTCCCAACACACACATACACTTGCTCTGAAATTCACATGAAGATAATCCACAAAAGCTTGATGGACAAATGGAGGCCTCAAGCATTACTAAGAATAGGATTCTTCACACAATATTCAGTCTATTCTCTTGTCAATTCTCTGCTTTATCTTTCTCAACTATGCTTAACCTTTTCCATGAGAAGCCCATGATTATATAGGAGAAGGTGAAGTGATTAAAAGGATGAGGATGATCTCACCAAATCAGATAAACTAGTAGGATCGCAACCATACAGATGCCACCTCACATTCTAGAATATTCCCCTTAAAAAATTTTCGTGAAACCCCTTTCCCCTTTTAGATTTGGAATCCCATCACACCCTGCCTATATAGCAGCCTGCGGAAATCTCATGGGCCAACTATAAGGCAGCCTGTGGAAATGATGGATTTTCACACTGTGTAGTATGGGAACTCTACGGACCCTTTTCAAAAAGCAGCTTTGTAAGGTAGGAAAGAAGCTACTCTTCTCAGGAAAAAGCCGTGTTGGGAGCCTGAACACATGTCTGTGATGTCATCATTAGAATGACCAAAATAATGTGTAACAGAATGCCCCCCAAAGTATGAGGCTGGAACTAGTGACATCCGAAATACTTTGTAAAAATGCATGCGTGTGTCAGGAACGAGGAGCGCACCAATTAGGAACCTACAAACAATAAAGCCTCCACACAATATTATACCATGTTTGAAGTAGGAATTCCCATGTTCAGACTATAAATGATTGAAATCATAAGTATAAGTCATGGCCATCAATTATACACTGTGGATCCATTTCAACAAGATTCTACATAGCCACCAAGAATACACTGTGGATCTATGTATTTGAAAACTCATACACAAGACATAGCCATGAGACATACAAAGTGGATATATGTGTCAATTCAAATCACAAATACTCCATCAAAACCTGGACCATAAATGATGAGTTCTAGGGTCTTCAATCCCATCATCCGTTAGTATGAAACTAGCCATGTGATTACAGGCGTTGAAGTCGAACATGGTTAGAAACCACTTGATTACCGGTTGTTAATGGAAACTATTAACAAGTGTGAGGGAAATCACCATTGATGTAAATAACCTGCAAGGTATGATAGTATAATCCAATGAGCGTGAATAAATGAGTTGAGGTCGAACACTCGATGGAATCTTTCGATCAACGATCAATGATGTAAATCCACTGTCGAAAGAGAAGAAACCATCCATTGAGGCATGCAGGTTGTAAGGCACTGAGTAGTTTCTAAGTCTCATTCCTGGATAATGAGATGAAGTCGACAAGAAAATATTCGTCACAGGAGGGCCTTGATGTATCCCCCATCAAATGACATGAAACGAGTAAAAAATTTACAGTAGCGAAAAGTACGAATATGATTCGGAATAGACACAAGGAAGGCCGACATGATAAGAATGAACAATTGTAGATGGTCGACTCAATAGAGGGCTCAATTGAACTTATCTTGAACATATGGATAGCAGAATACTGGGCTTGCCATCATAGACTCAAGGATGACCTGAGATGTGAACTTCATAAGGTCAGACGAGAGATAAATGGATTTCCCAACCCGGATTAAAATAATAAAGGGGGTGCCATGTTCAAGAGAGATGCTTACTGCCATTGACACAAATATAGAGACACATCCCTTTCCCAAATTCTCCCCCACCATTTCTGGCGAGTANCTTGATAGACAAATGGAGGCCTCAAGCATCACTAAGAATAGGATTCTTCACACAATCTTCAGTCTATTCTCTCATCAATTCTCTGCTTGATCTTGCTCAATTGTGCTTAACCATTTCCATGAGAAGCCCATGATTATATAGGATAAGGTGAAGTGGTTAAAAGCATGAGGATGATCCCACCAAATCAAATAAACTAGTAGGATCGCAACCATACAGACGCCACCTCACATTCTAGAATATTCCCCTTCTAGAAACTTCGTGAAACCTCTTTCCTCTTTTAGCTTTGGAATGTCATCGCACCCTACCTATATAGCAGCTTGCGAAAATCTCGTGGGCAAACTATAGGGTAGCCTATGGAAATGATGGATTTTCGCATTGCGTAGTATGGGAAGCCTACAGACCCTTTTTAAAAAGAAGCTTTGTAAGGTAGGAAAGAAGCTACTCTTCTCAGGAAAAAGCCATGTTGGGATCCTGAACACATGTTTGTGATGTCATCATTAGAATGACCAAAATAATGTGTAACAGAATGCCCCCCAAAGTATGAGGCTGGAACTCGTGACAGCCGAAATCCTTTGTAAAAATTCATGTGTGTGTCAGAAACGAGGAGCGCACCAATTAGGAACCTGCAAACAAAAAATCCTCCACACAATATTATACCATGTTTGAAGTAGGCATTCCCATGTTCAGACTATAAATGATTGAAATCATAAGTATAAGTCATGGCCACCAATTGTACATTGTGGATCCATGTCAACAAAATTCTACATAGCCACCAAGAATACACTATGGATCTATGTATTTGAAAACTCAGACACAAGACATATCCACGAGACATACAAAGTGGATATATGTGTCAACTCAAATCACAAATACTCCATCGCAACCTGGACCATAAATCATGAGGTCTAGGGTCTTCAATCACGTCATCCATTAGTACGAATATAGCCATGTGATTTTAGGCGTTGAAGTCGAACATGGTTAGAAACCACTTGATTACCGGTCGTTAATGGAAACTATTAACAAGTGTGAGGGAAATCACCATTGATGTAAATTACCTGGAAGGTATGATAGTACAATCCAATGAGCATGAATAAATGAGTTGAGGTAGAACACTCGATGGAATCTTTCGGTCAGGGATCAATGATGTAAATCCATTGTTGAAAGTGAAGAAACCATCCATTGTGGCATGAAGATTCTAAGGCACTGAGTAGTTTCTAAGTCACGTTCCTGGATAATGAGATGAAGTTGACAAGAAAAGATTCATCATAGGAGGGCCTGGATGTATCCCCCATCAAATGACGTGAAACAAGTAAAAATTTAGGGTAGCGAAAAGTACGAATATGATTCAGAATGGACACAACGAAGGCCGACATGATAAGAATGAACAATTGCAGATGGCCAACTCAATAGAGGGCTCGGTTGAAATTATCTTGAACATATGGATAGCACGATACTGGGCTTGGCAGCATAGACTCAAGGACGACCTAAGATGTGAACTTCAGAAGGTTAGATGAGAGATAAATGGATTTCCCAACCTGGATTAAATTAATAAAGGGGATGCCATGTTTAAGAGAGATTCTTACTGCGATTAACACAAATATAGAGACACATCCCTTTCCCAAATTTTCCCCCACCGTTTCTGGCAAGTACCTCTTTATTTTTACGCAAGCTTGAGGAGGATAACATATGCTTGTTGATGTAAGCTCATCCTTTGGATGATTCACTTGGAGTATTTTTAACGAACCCTAAGAAGGAGTGGTTCGGTCCTGTATGGGTATGTCAATGTTTGCTTAACGAGTCCAAAGATAGAAAACTCGAATGTTTTTCATGTTTATAGAGTCTAGAAAAACACTTAAAAGAGAACTCTCTCAGTTCCTTTTTCATAAAATAGTTTGACAGGACCGAAAAAGTGATAAATTATCGCTCGTCGAATGTTTTATTCAAATACTTTTATGAGCGTGAACAGAACAAGGTCGCTCAACAATCTTTTTGTTTTTAAAGAGTGTGAAAATGGATTAAAGATTACTCCGTAAGTTTCATTATTTTCGTGTTGCCACGGTGAGTACGAAAAGATGAAAAAAGTATACTCGGTTACATTCTCATCATTTTTCGAGCATGAGAACGAACAAATGCTAAGCTCAAGGTTTTTCTAAAAAACCCTAAAAAGTAATCATACATGCGATGAAAAAGACAAAATATTTGCAAAAAAGTGTCTGTACTCTATTGTTTGGAACCCTAGCCTGCTCATCTGTGAGAAACAACACTCACAAGACCATTAGGTTGTTGAGAAAATATATTTAAATAATATGACATATATTTAGAAAAAGTTAAAAATGAGATAAATAGAGGTAAGAACGCATTTTCACTATTTCATTTGTATTTGATCAAAAACTTTGTCCAAAAGACATTTTTCACCTCGGATTTCAGTGTTCAATTGCAGAGGCATCGAGTGATCATTCAACGAAAAATTTGTGTTAAAATAGTAAGTTCCTCGTCCTCTCACTTTTTAATGATTTAAAATTCATTTTAATTAGTCAAAAGATAGATTTTTGGGTGAATTTTTGGACCATGGGTGCGCGTTGGGGCCGCCGCACGTGCCCTATATCAGGACCTACGAAAATCAAGGATTTCTGGAAGTGCCTAATGGTTCACCTGCAGAAACTCCACTCTATAACCAAGGCCCGATCACGGTGGAAAAATACCAAAAAGAAAAATATGCGGTGGACCAAAAATAATTTCAAATTATGATAACTGAAAGTGCTAACTCCTTTCTTTCCATTCCCATGTAGACATATTGGTTGAAAAAATGTTAGAATGGAGAGAAAGGGAACATGAAGATGACGATGCAATGGATTTGAATGATCCGAGAACGATAAATTCCCTGAGACAGTGTGGTCTATTAAAATTCTTCAAGATCCAGGGCATGAGAGCCTAGCTAAGACTATTGGAATATTTGGTCTGAATGTGGGATGTGGACCAACAAGTATTCCATGTGGGCATTCATGTTCTCTCTTTAGACATCAAAGACATTTACTTCTTAACAGGGTTTTCCCATTGTGGGGTGCAAGTGACCTTAACAGGAGGTCAATGTGGGGGTTTATCGATGAGTGAATACATTAGAATCTATTGTGAACCTGGGGCCGAACGACATAAGGTTAAGGTGGATATCATAGGGGTTCATGATATGACCTTGAGAACCATCCTATTCACCATTTCATAGATGGCAGCGGGTGCTTCTCTACACATTTCTTTGTAGAGCTATTTCCAGTATGCGATAGAATGCACGGAACCACATGTGTTCAACTGGTGTGATGGGCTTCTTAGTAGTATGAAGAGCTAGTTGACCAAGAGAAAGAACAGGGATCTAAAACAGTTTGGGCATGGATCCATTTTGTTATATTTATTCCTGGAAAGAGTCCCTCACTTTCTCTTACAGATAGATTGGAATATACCAGTGCCACGAGATCCACAGATGAAGTGATGGTGTAATGTCATGTCCCAACACATGGTAGGCCCCATTATTAGATATAATGACACATTTTTTGATTGGTTGGAGCCCGAGATATTGATGATCGATGACTATGCATATGCCGAGCTGGATTTATACAATGATCCTCACTTAGTGTTACCTGAGGGTTCTCAGTGGGGGGAACTAGGTAAGAAAGATATTTTGCTTTTATATTGTTTTTGTAAATGTTTTCAAAATATTAAATGTTTTTATATGTTTTTCAATCCGATAACTAACCAAAAACATCCTGACTATGCGGATGTAGGGCCATTCAATCCCCTAGGAACTTCCCCTTTCCAGAGGAGGGGGGAAGTAGTGGTAGTGGCAGGATGGGATGCAGATGACTACGAGACGATTGAACGAAATCTGGAGGGTTTAACTACAGGGATCCCAGAAATGTCCATCGACGAGGTCCTGCGGTGTTTCCAGCGCCATACTATAGGCGTGGCTGGTCCATTGAGATGATTTCTTTGTAAGGTAGCATGCGTAGTAGTGTGTTACCGAGAGCAAAATCAATGATACTATTTTTTTAGAAGCTATGAGCTTCATTTTTGATATTTTGGTCTTCGGACGAAAAGTAATCTTTTCGTAAAAAAATTTGATCCTTATATATATACATGAGGATTTTACCATTTTATTTTTCTTTATATGATACATGTGATGTGTGATTTGGTTTTATAAATGTCTCAGATGTCTATCTAGCACATAATTAGCTAACACATCAGTCAATGTATTTAGACATCTAGGAATGTGTTGATACTTGATATAACCAAAATAACGTTCCAAGAGGTGAATTCGTAAATATACCCATAACAAAGTAGGACTTTGAATAGCATAGACATTACTCAACTGTAGCACCACTAGCTGTGAATCAAGCCATATAACCAGACGACAAATCCCAAGTAAGATAGCATCAGTCAAAAATTCAATAACGATGCTATACTCTGCTATATTATTGGTTGCACAGCCGAGGAAAACATCATGTAGACTGATAAGTTCGTTTGTGGGTGAATAAATTGCCCATGTAGCAGAAGCTAGGTTATGAGTACTACAACTAGTGCCATCAGTGAAGCTGAGGTAGGGTAATGAAGACTCTGACATCTGAAAACCGAGCACAATGCAAGATAAGTGGTCGAGGGTAGAAACCAAATAACGAAGAAAAAATGCACAAACGTAGCACACAACAATATGATACACTAAAATACAAGTACTTGTGCCAAGATAGTCTAAGAATAGTACTTCTTCAAGTAAAGCCCATTTTTAGGTTCACTCAAAGGAATGCCATCATAATCTACTAACACGTAATATCCCTTCTCCAACGCTCGTTTGACGATATAAGGGCCTCGCCACATAGCCTCGAATTTCCCAGCTCTTAGAAAATTACGATCTTGTTCATAGAGGAGAACTAGATCGCCCTCAAAGAAAACACATGGATTGACATGTTTTTCCTATTAGGCTTTGACACATTTCTTCTGGGTTTCAATAAATAGCATGGAATCACAATGAGCTTCGTCCAATTGCATCATATACAACAAACATTCTTCTTCAGCAGAGGTGTTTGGGAGAAGTTCAACGGCTAGTTTTAACAATGGAATTTCACATTCAATCGATAGGATAGCTTCTATAACATACATTAATTGGAAAGGTGTAATCCATGTGGCAGACTTCATGAATGTCCGATAGGCCCATAATGATGAGAACAACATCGTGTGAAAGCTTGTTTTGTGAATTCCTATAACCTATCGAAGCATGGTGATAAGAACCTTGTTGATCGCTTCGACTTGGCCATTGGCCTGCAGATAGTAAGGGGTTGAGTTTTCATGTTGAAGACCCAAATTTTTTGTAAGCTCAGACATCATGAAGTTTCAAAAGTGGCTACCATGATCAGTGACAATAGAATATGGGATTCCAAATCGTGTGATGATGTGATTGAAAATGAAAAGTGATGCAGTTTTTCCAGTGTTGTCAAATGTAGGCATCGCCTCGACCCATTTTGTGAAATAATCCATGGATACAATAATGTATCCATGCCCCCCGAATGAGTCAGGGTTACAGGTCATGAAATCGATACCCCATTTAGTGAAAGGTCCAACGGAAACTACAAGGTGTAAGGGAGTGGGATGAGATCTTATCTTATTGTTGTATGTTTGGAAAGCATGGCAGTTTTGAACAGTAGTAACACAATCTTTAAATAAAGAAGGCCAAAAATACCCGATGCGTAAGATATTCTGGGCAGTAGCATACCCTGATATGTGACCACCACATGCTCCTGAGTGGCAGTCATTTAAAGCTTTCTTAGCTTCATCATAGGTGAGACAACATCGAAAAACAAAGTCAACCCCACGACGTTAAAGAGTGTCACTGAGGATAGTGTACTGATGGGATTGATAGCAGATTTGACGACAGTCATTGCTAAACAAATTGGGCCAAAAATTATGATTTTGGAGATAGACAATGATATCCCCATACCAAAGGTCGTCAGAACTGATCAGAAAAATAGACTCATCGGGTAAAGAGTCCTCTGCTATGTTTTTTGTCTTAGTGCAGGGAAGGCCACATATCAGTTCAACAAACACCAAGGATTTCTTAGACTTAGCATGTTCAAATTCTAAGTCAAACTCCTGGAGAATGACTATCCATTTGGAGTATTTACCCCCGAGAAATTGGCAGGTAAGAATGTGTTTCATGGGGTTGCAATCAGAAATTACGGTGGTCTTTCGTAGTAAGATATAGTGCCAGAATCGTTGGACAACTTGGAAAGTTTCCAAGGCTAGTTTTTAAACATGTAAATACTTTTCTTCGCTAGTCATGAGACTCTGAATCAAATAATAAATTACATGTTCATCATGTAAATCGTCTTCTTGGACTAGAACAATGGCGATGGTCGAATCCGAAGGAACGAGATAAAGGAAATAATCTCGACTATAATCGGGCGGGAAAAGTAGTGGGGTATGGGTTAAATTCGATTTCAAAGCATCGAAGGCTTTGTTACCAGTGGTGTCCCATACAAACTCCGAGCCTTTCTTTAATAGTCGCATAAATCTGAGGGTTAACTCAACATAGTTTGGGATAAAACGACATAGACAGTTTTCCTTCCCTTGCAAACTTTGTAGTTGGCGAAGTGAGGAAGGAGGAGGGATATTGAGGATCTCCTCGAGCTTCAAAGGATCTACCCTGATCCCCTGATGTGACACAATAAATCCTAGGATTTGTCCAGAATCCACACAAAAGACACATTTGTGTAAGTTTAAGCGTATACGATAGAACCGACAGCAAAGGAAAATGGCTCGGAGGTGGGTCAAATGAGCATGGAATGTGCTAGTAGGTCATCTAAACATGGTTGTACAATGTGCTTAATATCATGGAAAAAAATAATAAATAGCACATTGAAATGTTGCACCGACGTTATTTAAACTGAAGGTCACTTTCTGGTAGGTAAAAGTGCCCCAAGGACAAATAAAAGCGGTTTTGTGTTGATCTGTGGGTAAGAAGTTGATTTGATTATATCCATAGAAACCATCCATCAAAGAGAAGATTTCACTTCCAACGCAATCATTGATGATTTGGTCAATGAAGGGGGTAGGAAAGTTGTCCTTAGGACAAGCTTTGTTGATATCCCAATAATCAACACAGACACAGATGGTACCTTGTTTCTTGTTAAATGTAACTAGATTGGATACCCAATCAGTCAAAGCCACAGGATAAATAAATATGGATTTAATAATTTTTTCGACATCAAGCTTAATAACAACCACTTTACGGGGGTGGATCGGACAAAGTCTCTGCCAGACGAGTTTGGCGCCCGGGTATGTCTTAATTTTGTGTACAACAATATCGAGGTCAATGTCGGGAATCTCTTCGTAGCTCCATGCGAAGATATCAGGAAATTCTTGGAAACGTGACTTATATGTGACAACCTCCTCGGTGGAACAGGAAGCTTCGATATGGACATTTTCAAAAATGCTAGGTTTGATAGAGATGTTGAGGGGGCTGGTGGGTGAAATGTTACTTAAGTTCCCTTCATATAACACATCGTTTGTGGAGTCAGGAACCGAAGCAATAACGACAACAGTCGATGGGGTTGAGATCCATTGGTAACTCTCGAGTGTGTGTTGTTTGAAAAAGAGAATGGAATGATGATGTCCATTGTCCCAAGGGGTATCTTCCATCGACATAACCGACATAATCATCTCATTCGTGGGAAAAAAGACGTGGAACGAATCAGGAGACGAATCACAGAGAGAGGGATTAGAAGGGTCAACGCATTGAATGGCATGGTAGGTAGATTCAACTAGACTTAAAGGCATCTGGTCATCATAGTGAAGATAATCACCGAGGGCGGGTACTATCCATGGGTCAGAAGACATGGGAGTTTCAAGGACAGAGGTGGATATCATGTTAATTGAGGCAACCAAAATAGGTGGAACGTCGGGTGGTGGGATTGGAAACGTACCCATCAGAGTGGAATCTTTTAGTAGACCCACACTGACATTCTCACACCCAGGGGGTGTCTTTGTGATGAAAGGGATGTTATTGGTACGTGTATCGGAGTTAAAGAAGGCTAGTTGGTCTACTGTAACTACTTTTCCCTGATGTAGAAAGGACATGATACAGGAAAGAGTAGACACAACTGCACACATGGAATCGATCTAGCTACAACCAAGTAAAAGATTGTAATCAAGAGGAGTGTCAAAGACCTCAACTTCAACGCTGATCATTTTTCCTTCTAACATAATAGGAAACGATGGGAGGACACCGTAAGGTTTAAATCCAGAGCCATTAAATGCTTTGAGTGTGTTGTGTGATTCAGTTAAGGGAGGAGAGTCGATGGCTTTCTAGTAGGCAATAGATATGACACACATCGAGGTGCCCTCATCAATAACTATTCTACAAATGTTCTTGTCGGAGACAACAACTTGTATTTGAAATGCAAGTTGAGGGGGTAAACTTGGAATGTGATCTTCCAAGTCAAAGATTATTAAATTTGTATCCGTAGGGTTGATTCCACCGATATTTTTCATCAGTGTCTTGTGTTGTGTCAAAAAACTCTGAAGGACTTCGAGGGATGACATCGCAGATGGTTCTTGTGCCAGATATTATACTATATTGTAGTTCTGGACAACACATGCATGAGGATTGAAAGAAGACTTTCGAACCACACCCTTGGGAGGAGGGAGAAGGACTGTATCGGGGTTCGTTCATTTGATATGAAGAGGACCATTGGAAGGTGGAGCCAAGGGATATTGTTGAACCAACAAAGGTGGTATATCATCAACTTTTTCCTTGGAGGAAGGGTAATATTTGGCATGAGTGGTAAGTGTGATGTCATTCTTCTTTGAATCACCATTACACATAAGTACATAGGAGGCGGTGGAGGAAGAATGTTGATCATGGATGACCAATTGAGCTTGTTGTTGATAAGGGAAGGGTTGATACAAGACGACAGTGGTAGGAGGTTTTGGGGTCCCTTGGAGGAACTTCATGACCTCAACACATCTCGGAAAATGCTTCGTGTAGTGAACATCACCACAGATAAGGAAAGGATAACGAGGTTTGCGTTTATCCTTATCTTCAGCAGGTTTTGTCTTGTCCTTATTGGATTGTAGGTTTATATTCTTATCCTCCTTATTCCTACCCTTCCCTTTTTTAGATTTATTCTTACTGGTAGGATTTGATTGAACGACATTCACTTCTGAAGTTTTACCGGTGGGAGGGGTGGGCGTTGGAGCAGTTTGAGAATTAGAAGCATGGGATTTGGGCATGGTGTGAGAGGTCTGTGTAGATTAAGTTTGAGCATGGAAAGTACCTATCACACCATCAATGGCATGAGAATCCGTTGGGGTTGTTGAGGTGGTCATGGTAGAAGGACGAGGTGCATTAGGAAGAATATAGTAAAGAGTACCCATTTGTCAATAAATGAGATCAAGATACTGGGCATGATTGATCGCCTGTTATTCTGTGACAACTCCACCCATAGCAATGTCTTTAGATATGTCATTCACGAAGTATTTCATGAACCACTCTGCCAATAACTGATCAGGAAGATTGAGTTTGATTAGATGATGTCTTCGTCTCCACTCATGAATGTGATCAGAGATATGAGTGGCTTTACTTTGCTTGAAATAACTCAAAATATCGGTCCCCATTTCATAACGGATTGGCAATTGGTATTGAGTGAGAAAATCCATAGCTAGGGTGTTGAAATTGGTGAAGAAGCCTTGTGGTAATTCTATATACCACTTCATGACTGAACGCTTGAGAGTTCATTGAAAAAGGCATAACTGAATGGAGTCATCCATCAAAGAGTTGGATGAACACCAAAGGTGGAAATTCATTAAATGATTGTTCAGTTCCTCTCCAGGTTTACCATCGAACTTAGGAATGTCAGATGGTAGTTTGGCGGGTATGACAGGCCAATGAGGAGAGTGACAACTAGGGTCATTCAAAATTTGATATAGATCAGGGAGGTTCAAAGTGGCTAGAAAGGGTGACTATCTATTCACGTGAGGGTACTCATGAATTTGGGGAGGAAGTCCCATCGGTATACCAGAAGGACCGTAAGAATTATGCATATAATGTGAAGATCCAGGAAGATTCGATTGTTGGTGTGGTGGTAGGTAGCCCGTGGGGTTGTACAAATTAGGTATGTTCCCTTGGAAAGGGATAGTAGACGGAACGTTTGAACCCCAAATGGGATTGGAGGTCCCAGGGTAAGGTTGGCCCATACTAGGGGGTATGAAAGTAATGACTTAAGGTTGTTTCTCCAAATTCGATTGAGTATTACCCTGGGTAAGAAATTTCCAATAATGGGATAATGTTGCCAAGATGTTCTGCCCATAGGGTGGGGTTTGTGGGGGTTTTCCTCCAAATGGAGGTTGAGATTGGCCCCCAGGTTTAAATTGTCTATCAATAGGAATATGATAATTATGTGTGAAATACTGAGTAATGCCACTCGGGTCGGATCCATCGGTGAGGGGTGGATAAGACCCTCTGGAAGGGGGCTGAGGGAGTGTTGGAATAAAACTAGGAATAATATTGTTCCCAGGAGGGATGAAGACTCCATAAATTTTGGATGGAACTTGGGTAGGATTGGGAATAGAAGCATTCAATGCATTATACCCAAGAGGAAGTGATGAGATTTGACTAGGTAAAAGTGGTGTTCCAATAGGTGTTTGGCTAGTCACCATATTCCCAGTGGGAATAATCATACTATTTGGGACCATCATGGAATGGGCCTATTGAAGAGGGATGGTTGAACTAGGACCAGCCAAGAAGGCTTTCGAACTAGCAAAATAGTGGCATGTTGTATTGTTAAAGTGATCCAAGGGTATCTTAAACGTGTAAGATGTTTCAAGAGGTTCAGAAGTGGTAGGTATTTCAACTCTTGTCTCTGAGGTAGATGGGTTCCTTCTAGAAGTCAGAGTCTAAGCTATGTCATTGGTGCAGTAAGGATCCTCGTTAAGGCTCACAAAAATATCGGGAGATAATCCAAAAGTGTCAATAACAAGTTCTCTGGATGAATTGAGTCAGAGAATATGTCTCTCGTATCCAGGGGGTAGGCGGAAAGCTTCTAGAGGATCAAAAACAATTTGAAAGCTCTCTAGAGAATCGGTCCTTTCTGGTTGTGAGAGTACATGGTCCTGTATCTCACTCTGTTGAGGAGAATCCTCCGACGGATTAGGAGGCAAGGGTTGATAAACTTTTGGCTCTTCTAGAGGTAGTCCTTGCATACTACGTGAATGACGTGGAGGGTCAATGTTGGTTGAACCAAAAAATCTACGGAAAAAATCTATGGCCAACTACGCAAACAAAAAACATTTACTAGAACAATCTAGGAATCAAAACCAAGCAAACAAGACCTTCTGATTCTGAAGTCACTAGTTGGTGATGAAATCCAATGTGGTGAATTCGAGACAAGAAGGGGCTGGGCTAGGGTGGAAAAGTTACGTTGATGACCTGCTTAATGAAATTACACCCTGGTGCAAGATCCCACACATAATTGTGGGTATACCCTCTAAAGAGCCCGAGTGATTCTGGACAATGTTGATTCCAGGTACCGCGGAGACTTTCCCCTCCACAGTCACCTTATGTAATACCTTAAGAAGATAAGCTAATAAAGTTACCACAAACAACAGTGATGCCTGGGGAAACAATAGATAGTATGATCCACACGCAAGGGTAGGGTATCGAGCCCCAAATCAACTTGAGAGTCTTCAACTCATCATTGTGGGTATACCTTCAAGAGACCCCCATAATACGTACAATCTCCACACTCAAACCAACATAGCAGGGTGAGTGACTCTGCCAATATCAATGCGACCTTAGGTTTGACCCTTATGTGAGAAGGGCTTCCCAGGACAAAATGTTGCAAATGGATTTGAACACTCCCTATCACAAGACACTATGGTGTGTTTTGTGCTTTGGAGAGTGTGTCTCATTGCCTATTCCAAAGATCTAGCCTAGCTAATGTTGGTGTAAAAGAGTCCTAGAAAAAGTTACTAGTTGAATTTTAGAGTTTCACAATATTATTAAAGGTTGTTGTTACTCAAGAAGGAGACGGGAATGAAGCCAATGTTATATGAGACTTTGACCCAATAACGTGTAAATAGAAATGAATGATGCAAACTTTTGTTTGATGAATTTTGTCTACAGTAGGGAGAAATAATTTTTCTGGAACAATGCAAACTACGATGTACAATTCCCTTTTTTGAATGTAGTACCAAACAATCATCAACAACATAATTTCACTATTCATTCTCTTTCAATATTTCAAATGCCAATGTTTTCTGAATAAATGATTGCTTAAAAGACTAAAAAGACTTTAATTTTTTTATTTTAGAAACCAAAACAGGGATGGAACTAAGAAAGGATAAGCAACACATGAAAATAAAACACTCAACAAACACCCAAATCGATCTTTCAATGGAGATAAAAATAAAGATTGATAAGAAAATGTCTCTTCAAATATGAACAAGAAATGTTTTTCTGATCATTAAGAAACCCAGAAGATGTAACCAACTTACAAATCCAAATCCAAACCAAAAACTTTGATCGAGAAAGCACTTAAGCACAAGTCCAGAGATTATATCCATGTCGATAAAAACAAAGATTTAAAAAGAATAAAAAAGAGGTATTTGATTTTCGAAACCAATCAAGATCGAGCTGAAACAATCTGTAGGAGTCAAGAAATGACATTAAAAATCCTTTCCCAGCTGAGTAAAGAAAAATTGGGACACAGTAGAAGCCAAAACCCAAATCAATTTTTTTTTCAAACGCCGCCACAGGCGGGTAGTATAACACAGTGCGAAAATGTATGATTTTTGCAAGACAGAAACGTGCAGGATGCGGAAATTATGCGCTGGAAGGAACTACCAGGGTGCGGAAATGAATGGTTTCCACGGACTACCTATAAGGTTCAGTGCATACATGTTTGAAAAATCAAGAAAATTGGGAGAAATACAAAACTTCTAAGTGGACTTTTAAACCCAGGGAGAGTGAATGGGTCTCCCAGAGACTCAGAGATTGATATCAAGTGAAAAGAATAGGTCAAAAGAAAATGGCCAAAAGAAAACCACAAACTAGTTGTTCATCCCGAGTGGAGTCACCAATTTTTTTGTTGGTTAATCGATAGATTTGGACATGAACTAATCACCCTAGATCCACCCAGATCTAGAACAAAATGAGACAGAACAAGATGCTTTCCCTAAGTTGTGATCATTGAGTTTATTATCCAAAGAGGAATATATAACATACCTTATGAATCGCTTCCTTATATCGTTATTGTCGCTGCTTCACTCCAGTTCTCTTGTAGAATCAGATCTACGATAACACAAACCAACCGATGTGAAAGCAATAATAATAAAACTCAATGACAACCTAAACATGTGATCAAGGAATCATGTAATAAAATACTAATCATTTTATGGGAAAGAGACGTGTCACTGTATTGTATTAATGAAAAGTGGAAGATACAACCGAATTGCCTTGATGTCACAAGTTCCCTTTTAGTGGTCCTTCATCCCAACACACACATACACTTTCTCTGAAATTCACATGAAGATAATCCACAAAATCTTGATGGACAAATGGAGGCCTCAAGCATCACTAAGAATAGGATTCTTCACAATCTTCATTCTATTCTCTCGTCAATTATCTACTTGATCTTTCCCAACTGTGCTTAACCTTTTCCATGAGAAGCCCATGATTATATAGGAGAAGGTGAACTGGTTAAAAGGATGAGGATGATCCCACCAAATCAGAGAGTCCAGTAGGATCACAACCATATAGATGCCACCTCACATTCTATAATATTCCCCTTCTAGAAACATTGTGAAACCTCTTTCCTCTTTTAGCTTTGGAACGTCGCCGCACCCTGCCTATATAGTAGCCTGCGAAAATCCTATGGGCTAGCTATAAGGCAGCCTGCAAAAATGATGGATTTCCGCACTGTGTAGTATGGGTAGCCTGCGGACCCTTTCTAAAAAGAAACTTTGTAAGGTAGGAAAGAAGCTACTCTTCTCAGGAAAAATCCATGTTGAGAGCCTCAACACATGTCTATGATGTCATCATTAGAATGACCAAAATAATGTGTAACAAGGAGGATGAGAGGTTGGAAATAGGGGCTAATCTTAAGGGCTTAAGTCCAAGAGAATAATAATTTATTATTATTCCAAAGTTTGATTAGAAGGATATGTTTTTATCCTAAGTTCCTTTGGGAGGAAGGGTGACTTCCAAATGGAAAGGAACGTGCTTCATGGGTGACATGTGTCAGATAAGGCACATGTAGTTTAAGGTGGAAATTCAGCTTGTTGGGGGGAGTTCATTTCCTTTTCTCCCATTCTTCGCCTAACTGGGGGGCCTCCATCGTCGACGTCTGCATCTTTCTCTCACCTCTGAATCTAATAACTCGTCAAGATGAATTGTGTTTCTCCTGTGAATCCAAACATATTTGTACTTTCCAAAACCATGTTGTGCCTTACTGAATTGTGGTTGCTGCCATTCCCTGAGTTATATTGAGCTTTGTTGTTGTCCTCACCTTGTTGGAAACTGAGTGGAAGTTGGTTGAAGTGGGTTTTCAAGCCCGTAGTTAAAGAAGTGGGTTGTCAGGATTGTGGTTGAAGAGGCAGGTTGTTAGTCATGTGAGAAACTCTCTCTAGGTGAGACAGTTTGTTGGGAAGTCATTTTCTCCTAGAGAGAGTCCAACACTAGCTAGAGAGCTCTGAGAATTCCTGATCTGGCCTGTTGCTGAGACCCTGAAATGGGAAGTGGAGTATTCAATGGACTATGGAATGGTGAAGGTGCATATTCTTAGGGTGGAACAAGCATGTGGGGAATGAGAGTCCATGAGTAGTGGGGGTAACAAGGCTCCTAGAGAGAATCCTTCCAGTTGTACTGTGAAGTCTCCTATAACCTTAGCCTAGTCAAGGATTCCCTTGCCCTAGGTGGATCTTAGTCCCAGCTCAGGGGTGACCCACTGGTGATCATGATGAACAACGTGGTCTAAGTCTGGGAGGTTCGTGGAAGGTCTACATGCAATTCGTGTACTCTAATTGAAAGATAAGTACCTATCCCCGTGTTCAATTACATGTTGTGTATATGTACATGTGTTATAATTGATGTATATTTCCTATATATGTTGTTATATTATGAATTTTCCTGTGAGTACTGCATGTATGATTTTATTGTTACTTCCACATTAATCTATGTATGAATTACTGTCAATTCCAGCAAGAGTCTATATGGTAGCAATAATTCTTTGTTATTTGTTTTAAATCCATTAGACATGCATGTTATATATATATATCTTCATGTCTGTGTGTGTGTGTGTGTGTTCCTCTATGGCATTGCCCGGCCTATTGGTGGCTAGGGACGTTACAAATTGGTATCAGGGAAGTAAAGGAAAGGATAAAGTTGTTTGGGTAGTGTTACCCGGCAGGGGTCGGTGGTCGGGAACATTACAAATTGGTATCAAAGCTAAGTGAAGTGTAAGAGTAGTGGTGTTCCCTGGCCTATTGGTGGATGGAAACATTACACCAAGGGGAAGGGGGATGCAATACCCTAGTTTTAAATATTAGAGTAGATTATATTAAATTATGTAATGTTGTAATTATATAGCTACAATTAGATGTACCAAGCGAGGTGGGTTGAGTTGTAATGACCCCACAATGTACATATGTAAATACCTTGTAATATTTTTATCTTGAATCCAAAGAGAAAGACCCAAATAATGAATGGATATGAGTCCAAGTTGTGCTATGATAAAGGTAAGAACAATGAAAAGTTTTGATTGAAAAGGTAAGATAAGTGGAAAATTTTGTTTCAAAAGTATGAATCTAGGTATGTTTTATAAATTTTGTCCTAGCCTGAAAAATAGGGTGCAGATAGAAGAAATAAGTTTTGATATGAGTAGATCTGATAAGACTAGTGAAAGATATGTTATTTCTATGCATAGAGAGAATGTTTTGACTAACAAATGGATGCAGGATCCTAGAAGGAATTTTTTGCAGGTTAGCTACTATGACCCTAGTGCACAGTACACGAAAAGTTAGGGGTCATTGAAAAGAAAAAGAGTGTTAACCCTTTGTTATAATTGTAGAAGACCAAGACATCTTGCTAAGGAATGCCCTGGTAGAAGACCTAGTTGTCTTTGTTGTAAAGCTATGGACTATGAAGTTTTGGATTTCCCTAGAATTATTTCTAAGGTTGAAAGAATGAATATGAGGCAAGAAAACCTTGAGGAAGATCAAGAAACTAATATCGTGGCAGAAGCCCAGAAAGAATCAGAGAATGTATTGCTAAAAATGAAAGAAACCCTGAATGATCACAAAAATATCAACTTATGAGAGATCTTCAAATAAAAATAATGCATAGAAACAAGAATGGGAGACATCGACATTGATTGTGTTATGGATGAAGAAACATAAGTGAATATCATGATGGAAAGAACTTGGGAAATTTTAGGAAAGCCTGCTATGATTCCTTCATTGGGAGGAATAGGATTATTCAGAGAAAAGATGATAAACCCATGCAGAATACTCACTCGGATATCTCTGAGTGCTCATGGAACTTCGATAGAGGAATGTTTTGAGGCTGTTAAATTTATTGAGAACGACACCCCATTTTCTATGTTACTAGGAAAAACCTGGATTGAGAAGGATCAGACCAGAAGAAAAGAAGAGGAAGCCCTAGAATAAAAGAAGCAAGAACTAAAAGATTTCATGACTAGGAGGATAACACACTTGATTGAAGAACAGGAGAATAGATCGAAGCTATTTAGAACCAGAAATTTGGATGTCGAAGTTGAAAGAACACAAGAAGACTCACAAAAGAGTGAAACACCTACCCCAGACAGAGAAGAGGTATTGTCCTTGAACCCAATGAAAGAATATCGACAGTGTGAAGTTACTATGCTAAAAGAAGGTAAGAATCAGAATGGAAAGAGAAATACCAAGACAAATATCACACCAAAGAAGGCTAGAAAGCTCAATAAGAAGAGAGAAAAGTTGCAAAATTTTCCAGAGGGGACTTTGCAAATGGAATATTTGCAAAACTAGAACTTCGTCGGGATATCAGAACAGCGCAGCATGGCACTTCACCATGGTGAAGAAATATATATGTTGAAGGCATTATGACCATTATACCGATGCGCCGAATGGTTAGAACAACAATTATGACCAGAAAGCTCGCCATCAGACCATTGGGACCGTGCCACAATGGACAGAACTGCATTGATGAAGGCCTCTTGTTTGTTGTAGAAGACTTGTTACATCGTTGTCTACTTATTCTATTGATTGTTGCACCGAGAATAGTTTTACAAATCGTATCCACGCCAATGAAAGAGCTCATTGCTACAACGTTGTGTTTACTAAGATTGACACATGTTCTATTTCTTTGAACATCCATTCATCAATCTGAGTTATTCAATATTGAATGTGTATGTCAGACGAACTCGACACAGCTAAAAAGTGTGTAGAAGAAGTTTTAATCGATCTAATGGTCGAGAAAGTAATGTCCGCTGGGATTCAAGCCTCGTTGACGAGAGGAGTGCAAGCCTCCCTATCGACTGCTCATGGATCTGGACCATCTCGAGTTGCAGCAGAGAAGAGAACCAAGCATCGATATGACTTGGTGAACACGAAGTTAATCCTGACTATCCTGCCCAACTACATCCCACCCTTGGCAGGTGCGGTGAGTCGTGACAGTGTACCAAGGGATTTCGATTATACCTTGGTTATTGCGTACCTCATGAAGGGGATACGTGCAGTTAGAACACAATAGGATAAAATCGTGACATTGAAATTCAGTAAATTCAACCTAGGGGACCGTAAGAACCACAATATGCTCACCCCTCACAGATACTTGACTAGGACGAAGGGGAAGAACTCAAAAATAATCCCCCAACCATGGAATATGAACCTCGCTCAGTCGACCATCCTGAATGTGATGAAGATTCCACATTTTGGAAGGCACCGGGAGGTTAACGCATGTGTTAAGCTCCTGCTATCATGTTACTATGATGGCTACCTATTGCTAGATAGATGCATCACAGTTGATACGACATTGATCCATAGGATCACCAGATTGAGCATGCGGGGACCCAACCCACAGGACTTCTACCTAGGGAAGGCTACAGATCGCACATTGGCACAAAGGATTAAAGACAGATATGGCGATGTAGAAAATGGGATGCGAGGATACAAGGTAGCTTCCATCTAGAATGATGCAGTGTGCCTGGCCTGCCAATTGATCGCAAGAAAGCTGGTGAAAAAGAACAGACCTACACAGGTCACAGGGTTCATTGTTGACCTCACCGAAAAATGTGTATAAGGACTCCAAATGAACTGGGCGAAGTACTTATTCAACCAGATCAAATTGGATTGCCGCGAAGCTCAGGATCAGGGCTATGAGTTCCATTTTAGCTGGTTGTTGATCCGCATAGCATTTACTTCCTCGGAGATGTTGGAAGGTGCGACCTTCTTGGAAATTGAGCCATTAAAGCCATTTGTAGCGAAGTTCACCACACTCTTGTACTTGAGTGATGTGGGAAAACAATGGTAGTCAAATGCATTATTTTACACATACTATCTCCAGTTGAAGAGGGCTATTGGGATTGTCCCTCGTATGACGCCGAACACCCTGCACCAGTTCAGACCCCTCATGAAGTTCCGCGTAGATTGACACTTTATTTATATGATTGTGCGTGCAGACGAGCATAAAGAAGAGCTTCAGTCGTACTATAAGCTCACAGAGGAGGACCTCAAGGAGATAACCAAGGACTAGTCTGCAGAGATCCTTATACCTACTGACCTTGCAGAAATGTCTAATCCCAAACTAATTGGCAGCTCAAAGGCCACTCACGAAGAACGTGACACACCTCGAACCAGCAGAAGGAAAAATATAGAAGAGTTACAAAACCTAAGCAGTGCATCAGAAGAAACTACTTCAGAATCACCGAGACAAGGAGTTGATGATGAAGTAGATAAAGAAGAGACCAATGGAAAATATGATCAATAGAATAAAGGTGAAGTAACACTGCCTAGGGATCTTGTTTATGAGACTGGTCCCTCCAAGAAAAGGAAGGTTTCCCCCATGAAACCTACCTCATGAAAGAAATCCAAAGCCTCCAGGACTAACCTGCAGACTGTGCTCACGCTCAATGACTTTGAATTCATCATCACAACTGTATGAGACACCTCACAAGATATTATGCAGAAAACCAAAGAAAAACAAGAAGCCATGTATGATAGGATTCAAACAAAACTCGTAGGGGTGCAATAGGCTCTTCAATCCATTCGCGCAGTATCCACTATGCCCCCGACATCATAAGAACCAGAGTCAGGATATGATCCTTCCCAACTCCGTAGAATAGTTGATGTGACCAAAGCTCAACTTCATCGTGTGCAATAAGAAAAATAAAAATATACAGTGGCCCTAAAGCAAGCACACGAGGAAATGGTAGAGCAATATCGAGTTGCGCAATAGGAGAAATATTACCTCCACACCAAGTTTGAAGGGGAGAGAGCATAGTTCAAACAAGAGAGAGAGTAGTTGCTCACAGAACAACTTGGAATCAAAGAAGAAGTCAGTCGAGCACTTCACTTTATGATATGCTTAGAGAAAAAGATGGAAGAACCAGTTGAGCAACAAGTAACGCATCTTGCAGAAGCTATCCAACAACTTCAACATAGAATCACAGACCTAGATCTATGAACAATGCCAAGTACCCAGTAAGACGTGCGAGATCAAAGAGAAGCCACTGCCTGAAGAGAAGTTGAGAGGATCAGAGAATTCACTCTGGAATGTAAACAACTTAGCAGTAGAAGTGAAAAAACCTATGAGTTACTTTCTGAATACTTTGAACTAAGGGCACTGGAGTCACAACCCCAGGAGGAAAAACAACAAGAAGCAACAATATAGGCACATTTGAAGCTCATGTTAGTAGTTGAAAGGATGAAGCGATCCTAGGAACAATGCACTGTTCAACAACAGGTCCACACCATACAGAGAAAAGTCATGGACGTGACTCAGAGGCTCCAACTAGTCTAGGACGAAGTGTGCCAACTGTTTGAGGAGATTGAAGGCCAAGCAGAAGAGCTGGAACAATGATAGATAGATGTGCTATGTGTTTACTTGCTTAGTTCTTTGATGTAATATGAATGATAGATAGATATATGATGCTTTGTGCTTAATAATATGGATGAATTCTAGATCTAACCTATGTGAATGTGCTTAATGTTTGAATATACTATATCTGGGTGAATACTATGATGCTCTATGATTAGGGTTTTAATTGCGAAGTAGATACTGGTTAAATACTAATGAACTGTAACTTCCAAGTGCTTTGATAGAATATTTCAATCACAGATCTATGTCCTAACTAAGGTTGCAGACACTGGAGTCCTACAACCACCCCTGCCTCTACCTTGGGTGAAACCTCATCTGCTTCGCAGGTGTTGCTGAAAGGGACGGTAGTTGGGGTTTTGTTGGTGCACTCTTGAGAATTGAACCCTGGGTCTGCCCCTACTCCATTAATCCTTCATTAGTCATACAACAAAGAATTGATACTCTGCTCATGCTAGAAGAAGAAAGGGAAAAATCTAAATCAAAATTCATAGCCCACCAACAGATAGTGAAAATATGGTTTGATAAGCATAAAGATAAGGAGAAGAATTTTGAAGTAGCAGATAGTGAAAAGGTGGTTTGATAAGCATAAACAGATGTCATCCTCTCGCACTCGCTCAGGGATTTTTTTTAAAATAAAAGCTAACTATATCAAATGAGTGAATGGTGAGAGAGGGTATGCAGATATCTTCATCGAGGATATGGATGCTTTCTATCAACGAAGCAAGGTTTGTTATGTCGGGGTGACTCTGCTGGGGCTATGGACACTCGCTGACAGCGGAGAAACACCATAGCAAGTGAGTAAAGGTAACTAAAAGCTCCATGCTAGCGAACACTTTACTATATTTTTTTCAAAATGGCATGATTCAGGGTTACATGAAACGAAGGAGGAATAAAGGTGGAAAACCCCACAGCCAGACCCAAAAGCATCAACTGAAGAATTTTAAATGCAAGGGTAAAAGAGGCTTTGATTTAAAACCAGTTGAGTTCTCCACCAGATTTCATATCAGCCGAGCCTGAAGGAGGAACAAAGATTCTTATTTCGCCCAATAAATCACCATTTCTTGAGCACTCAACACAACTTAAAAAATTTCTATGTCAAATTTCCTTTTTTGGGTACCACTTGATCTTTTGCTCTATCTAAATTTGAATTTAGTATGAAAATGATTCCTTTAATTATCATTTTGTTTCTCATTTAAATCTCTCAAATTTTTCTTGACCATGTGGAAACCCATAACTTAAAATACTAACATTTAAATAAATAGTCGACAATAAAAAAATTTCCCCGACGTGCTCAAAGATTCGACATTGGGAAGAATTTAAAACTGAAAGAGAATCACTCGAGAGAACCGGGGTAGCCGAGCATCGATTTTTCGACATTGAAAAACGAAAGTCACTCTTTCACGACAAGCATCACAGAAGGATATCTCCGATGACCAATCCCATCGGCATCAGAAAAAGGTGAAAAGAGTAAGCATTGGACGAAGAAAGAAACTATATCACTGATCGTTGACTCCGGAAACGTTTTTAGCATCAGGGTTTTTCGAGGACGATAACCCACAAAGAAAATATGTGGTAGTTTTATCTCTGAAGGTCGATTATTGATACATTTTTGGCATCTACAGTCCCAAGCTTATCTTAGAATGCATTATTTGAACAAATTCTCGAGTTCGACGAATGCCTGCGAGCTAAGTCCCCAGTCTTCAGTACAATGAATCCCGAGCCAGTAGTGCCACGTTAGCGTCGTACGACGAAATCGATCGGTGTCAAAGGTTTTTCATAGAAGGATATCAATGAAAATACAATGTAAGTATAATTTTGGGACTAACTTACAAGAAAATTTAGACAAAGAACACAATATATACACACCCAAAGGGAGAAACGATGCATCCATTTCAAGACTTTATATTAGATCCCCATCAAGCTCAGATTACATTCAACAGATACTGTCTACACCTTTTTAGCCAATCAACCCATTTTACATTAAGAACATGAAAACTTAAAAAAAAAAAGAGGAGAACTATCAAAATTGTGGGTCATGTCTTAGAATACAAAGTGGAGTTCATCACTCATGCCTCTTTTTCGTATGACCTTCCTCCTCGACTGCTTTGTGCACCCTGAGATGTTTTCATTTTTTGTTCTTCTGATATCCTGTGTGCTTCACGCAGCTATACTATTGTATATTGTTCTTCCAAAATCTATTTCTTGAGCCATGTCACGTTCCCTTCATGGCCTTGCGAGGCTAACACCTCAAATATCTTTTCCACCAATTGTCATCTTCATTCTCTATTTTCCTGGTAGAGTTCAGCAATGGCGAGTTGTCACTGCTCTAACTATTGAGTTGTCTCTCGAATGTTATAACCCGAGGCATCTGTCCTCCTCGTTCTGCTCCCGCTTCCCTGACTTGTACTTTCGACAGGTTCTAGACAGATAGCACACATAAGTAATTCCTCGGCAGTCATTCTTGCGCACGACTCGATCAGGATTTGGTTTTCACAAGCTTCCTTATTCTTCCTTGGCCTTCCTCGTCCCTAGGGTGTCTATTTTTGGGAAGGCATAGCTTCCAATGTTCATCCTCTAGACGTAAATTCTTCCACTTCAGCCTCCACATAGGGTGATACCATTATTTTCGCGTGTAGGTTGGAGTCTCCCTTGGAAGCCTCGCGAATTCCTGTTGTGAATAAGAACAAATCCCAGGAATTTTGGGGCTCAACCCTGGTGCTCCACCCGCTTTGCATGCCCCATATTGTGTTTTGAGGAGTTCCCATGGTGTAAAAACATATCTTTCTTATGCATGGGGAGCTTGACAAAGGCCCAAAGAGGAAAATTTGATCAGACTAGGCTCATGAGAAGAATTACCAATAGTGCACAAGCTCAGCTGATGAGTAGCACACATGGAGAACATCCAAAATTTATAAAAGAGTGGACAGTGAGTGGAAACATACTAGGGGACACCGGATTCATAGTGATGGGATGTTTTGAAGCAAGCTAAATATTTTATGTGGCACATCCGTGCAATGAGTATGTTCTCGGGCATTCGAGATGCAACCAATAGGAGTTGCAGAGGGTGGGTGGTATGATCACCTTGATTTTTCATTTCCCTAGTCTCCATGATGAGTTGATGATGGTTGATGTGATTGCAGATGCAACTTTTGTTTGCACAAATTTCCTCGACTTGAGGCGCCTAACAAATTCCCTTATGACAGGATCTGATTCTTTTGGAACATACTCATACTTTCAGCACATGTTTGTGCAAGATACCAGATATCATAAATAAGCAGAACAGAAATAAAATGCTAGAAATGGCAGAATAACAATAATATAACCAACATAATCTCCACAATAACACAAAAATAATATGAGAACAACAACTGAAATAGAACTTTGATTCAGAAAGCAATGTTCATAGGCCTCTTCTAGGGGGAAACCTCCAGTCGAGTAGCACTCTGTTACAATAATATTCAAGCTAGGGTTTTCATACCCTTGACCCTTATTTATACTAAATATGTCTATTAAGAGAAGCATCTTGAGGAAGATCCTTCTAGAAGCGGAAGCTTCCATTAGGTATTCTTACATCCACCTTATTCTATTTTATTGAAAGGCCTTATTAATATTGACCTTTATTACATCCGAATACATTGATCTACCTATGTGCGGGTTAGGACCTTAACATGTCTGCCCTCTTAAAAACAACCTTGTCCTCAAGGAGTGAGATGTGGAAACTACTGCAGAATGGTAGCTGGTTCCCAAGTGGCATCTACTGGAGTCATATCTTTCCACTGTACTAGCACTTCCTTGATGG
>SNQJ01S0019542.1:93037-113505 GCA_010110895.2 Picea sitchensis
TCCAGGCGCTCAAATGCAACTATGGATTCTTGTACTATTCCTGATTGTTTCAATTTTATCAGACGACCCAAATGGTTGGTGTCAGTGTCAAAGCGTTCATAAAGCTCACTCACAAATTGGGTCCAAGCAATATACCCTTGATGGGAAGTTTTTCGCCATTGCCACCATTGCCAGCATTCTTTATCTAGATGGAGAACACCATACATGAGTTTGGCCAAGTCATCTGTAATGTTGTAGAGAGAGAAGTAATGTTCCATTTGGGTGACCCAACGAGTGGGGTCTGAACCATCAAATTTGGTTACCTTCACCCGCGGAAAGCATATGTCCCGTTGGAAGTGATGGGGATGAAAGGTATGGGAATGGGAAGAAGTTTCACCTTCAGTATTTGTATGTGTGTCAGGAAAAGGGTCATCGATAGAGATCTTGAGTTTGGTGCAGAGTGATGCAAAGACAGATTCAAGATGGGTGGTCAGTTCTTGTTTGAATTCCGCCATTACGGACTGCACGGATGCATTTATGGTGGTATTGATGGATGTATCACGGGATGCAATAGTACCAATGAGTTTTTGCACTTCTTGTTGGGTCTCGAGGAGACTATATTGCAAGGTGTTGAAGCAAGACTCTAGTTCTTGGCTACGGGTATGGGCCATGAGGATGGGTGAACTGAAAAGGGAGCGGGCAGGGTCAGAAATTTTTGCAGAAAAATGATATGGATGAATGTGATAAGGGAGAAGAGATGAATCTAATGGAATAGGTCTCAAATTTTACAGCTGCGGGGTTATACTTCGGTCTGGAAAATGTTGCAATGCTGAAATCCTCAAATTCATAACCAGAAAGAACTGTGTATTTACTTGGCAACCCGAACACAGATGTGCGGCAATAGATCTAGCCGATTTAATTTTTTTATGTTTATGTTTATGTTTCCCAAGGGTTAGGTATTCAAGGGTTCTACAGACAAGGGTTTTCCCTGTACTATAGCTCTCTGATATATGTGCAGGGTCCAATAGTAGTACTTGGCCAAATATCTCAGGGCACTAACTAAGAAGGATAGACTGTACCCTTATACGTACTACCCAACTACCCAATTACTAGAGAGTATCTTCCTGAGTACTGTTCTTGGTGACACTATAGCAGTCTGGCGGTCGATAGGTTTATCTAAAGAGGTCTTCAGGAACCCCATGTGTTGATAGGCTTATCGATAGGTTTATCCGTACACAGGTGTTGTCTTATATGTTACCACACTAAGGGGTACCAACAGGGGTTACAAGGGTGGCCAACGGATGTGTGCTTAATAACCACTTGTATTTCCTGCATGTATGAATCCCTCAACCACGGGTTTATGCACTTAATGACAGATCTCTGTGGCTTAAAGATGATGGAATACGTCTCTACCCTGAAAAAAAATACCCACAATTTTTTGCCAAGGAAAGTGCTCTGATACCACTTGCAAGATACCAGATATCATAAATAAGCAGAATAGAAATAAAATTTTAGAAATGGCAGAATAAAAGTAATATAACCAACATAATCTCCACAATAACACAAAAATAATATGAGAACAACAACTGAAATAACACTTTGATTCAGAAAGCAATGTTCACAGGCCTCTTCGAGGGGGCAACCTCCAGTCGAGCAATGCTCTGTTACAATAATATTCAAGCTAGGGTTTTCATACCCTCGACCCTTATTTATACTAAATATTTCTATTAAGAGATGCATCTAGAGGAAGATCCTTCTAGAAGCCAAAGCTTCTATTAGGTCTTCTAACATCAACCTTATTCTATTTGATTGAAAAGCCTTATTAATATTGACCTTTATTACATCCAAATACATTGATCTACCTATGTGTGGGTTAGGACCTTAACAGTTTGGCTCTGACATCCTTTCAACGACTCCAAGAGACAACCAACCACTGGCATGACTTCGACTCTCATGTTTTCCGTACCTGATCTTTCATGTTTTTGCGCGCGGATGTAACCCACCCCAACTAGAGAAAAAAATGATGACGCTAATAGAAATGATGAAGGAAATTCAAAGGGTTGCAGAGATCACGTACGTATCAAACGACCAGGTTTAAGCAAGCTTTATAGGTATGCACCAATATGGATTCTTCACGCTTACATTTTATACATATATTTTTCCAAGTGTTGTTCTACACACAATCTCTAAATGATTCTAATTTTGAATGCAGGAAAGATGCCTCCGACTATTGAGAAAAATTGGCTCAGTATCTACACCGAGAAATCCAAGAGAAATTGGGTCAGAAAATCAACAAGATGATGAAGAATATCGGACTCCCCAAATTCGACACACCCAACGACTTCAACGACTTGCGTGACATATTCGAATCGCACACCAAGAAAGATTCGTTATGGGTCGAAGAGCTAGCGAAGGTCACCGACACAATGCCAGGATAGGTGCAACAATTTATGGAACACCCGATAAGAGCTCGGGCTGTCCTGCAACAGTTAAGCGTCAGTCTGGTGAAATATCGACCACATACAGTAAACATCAGAGAGATTTGTGCCACTCCGATGGAACATCATAGATTTCCATATGCCCACACCTACGAGGAGTTTTTCATTAGTTGGTCAGAGTATGATAAAAGTCACCCTTTCAAATTAATAGCTTGATATGACTGTTGGAAAACTATTAGGAGAGAACGCCACCTGGTGAATTATGTTTTTTTTAAACTGCACTTTAGCCATTATTTTTAGTTAATTTTATGTTATAAATAAGAGCATCGATCGATTAGTTAAGGATCGATGGTTGTTGCAAGAAACTCTCCTTTTCTTGTTTGTTAAGAATTATTTTGGAGCTACCCCTAATTGAGAATTCCTTCTGCACTAGAGACAAGTTATATTTTCATCAAATTCATGTGTGATTGGGCATAGAGAAGAACTCTTTCCTATGGTGTCTCATGAATTTATGTTGTAACAAGTAAGAGCTATTAAAGCTATTGTTAAGTTATCTGATGCAATTCTTTACAGTTATTTTCTTTAATGATGAAGATGAATCGTTGTGTTATTATGTGATGGATGATTAGAGTATGTGAATTAATTTTATTACCATTATCCTATCACATATGCGTTTTCTTTTTGATAATTAGTATCTCAGACAGTAATTGGATGCTCACATGGTTAATGTATTAGTACTAGGCATGTGGTATAAAATTTTCGTCTGCATGCTTGAGTAGCTCATGATGCAATATTATATGTATTATGAAGTTTGAAGAACTAAGGGAGAGTCTAATCAAAGAAAAGACAAACTTCAAGGAAAAAATAAAGGGTTTAGGTCATAAATGTAATTTCTATTGCTAAAGGAAAATTCACATGGCCCTAGATAATTATGCAATCCCTTAGAAAGTAATATTTGGACCACATATGGAATATGCATTGTATTAACATATGGGACAYCRTGGATGTSTGTCYKTGATCAAGGAAACATGCAAGGTTAAAATTAGGGTTTTAGACCCTACAAAGTTATTGCATAWTTAGTTGGACTAGCATGTTGTCTCAAACCATGRAATGAGTCTTGTAAATGAATGTTTGGCCAACAAATGACATAATGGGCCTATGATAYGCTTAATAACCAAMTTTTATTTGTTGGGGGGAAGTAGTGACCAATATCATGGATTAAGAAGTTGTTTGGAGGCAAAAGGAAAGCATTGACTTAAACACACCATTTCTCTTATGACTTCTAGATAACTGACAATGGCCCTAACAACAATAGAAACCTTGCTTATTCTACTTATGCTTTATTATATGTGGTAATTAAGTTTGTAATGTATATCCATGTAGGTAGTGTTCATTATGGATATAGTTTTAGGATTTTATAATTGGATATAACCTACACTCAATATATATTGAGTATGCATTATTTGAAACTATAATTTTGTGAAAGATAAAGTGTTAGTTAATGTGTATGCCTAATTTTAAATTAATACATCTTGTTATTTCAGAGTAAAATTCATAGTAACTAATGAATATAGAATATTCATAATTTTAAATTAATACATCTTGTTATTTGAGAGTAAATTTCACACTAATTAATGGATATAGAATATTCATAAGAAAAAATTATCTAGAATAATGTCTTATGAGGGTACAAAAGAAGGAGAAGGGAATATTAGGTTCTCATAGAGTGATTAGCCTTCCTAAAAAACAAGTTTATTAGTTATCTTCTAAACTTCATCTCAAAATTCAATGTTTCATAATATTTTTTAATTATACACAAAATAGTCATTTATCATAAAAAGACAAATATTTATGAAATGGATTTTAAAAAATATTAAATTTAGAATTTTTTATAAAAAAATATTTTTAATCATTAAAATAAAATATAATTCATTCATGATAATTAAACTATACAAACATTCATCAACCTTTTTTTTAATAATCAATTTATGTTCTATACCCATAAATACTTTACACATACAAATACGTTAAAATTAAAAAAAAAAGCTACACATATATCCCAACACCTTCTTCACGTTAAAAGAAACAAAGAATGAAAATTGGCGTTTACAATGGTGCTATAGATGTGTTGATGTGGCATACACCTTCTTCACATTAAAAGAAATGAAGAATGCAAATTGGCCTTTACAATGGTGCTATAGATGTGCTCATGTGGCATTGTACCGTCAGAAAGGGTTTTCAACTGGATTTATCCGTTGTCCTTCTAGGGTTAATCAACGATAAAAAGAGGTAATTTATAATATGGATTTAAACAAAATAAAAAGGATATTTTAAAACCACCTTGGATTTCAACCAAATACGAAGGTAATTTATAAAATCATTAATAAAAATTTTACATCATTGCGTGTAGACTGACCACGAAAAAAGAGTGATGGGGGAGGAATATCCACTAGGATGAGTAAGGGAGAGGGGTGTTATTGGGTAAATTGGTAGATGCAGACATGAACTAATCCCCCTCTGTCCATTTGGATCTAGAACAAAATGAGACTAAACAAGATGCTTTCCCTAAGTTGTGATCATTGAGTTTACTATCGAAAGAGGAATAGATAACATACCTTATGAATCACTTCCTTATATCTTTGTTGTCCCTGCTTCACTCCAGTGCTCTTGTGGAATCAAATCTACGATAACACAAACCAACCGACATGAAAGAAATAATAATAAAACTCAATGACAACCTAAACATGTGATCAAGGAATCATATAATAAAATACTAATCATTTTATGGGAAAGAGATGTGTCACTATATTATATTAATGAAAAGTGGAAGATACAACTGATTTGCCTTGATGTCACAAGTTCCCTTTTAGTGGTCCTTTGTCCCAAAACACACATACACTTGCTCTGAAATTCACATGAAGATAATCCACAAAAGCTTGATGGACAAATGGAGGCCTCAAGCATCACTAAGAATAGGATTCTTCACACAATCTTTAGTCTATTCTCTCGTCAATTCTCTGCTTGATCTTGCTCAACTGTGCTTAACCTTTTCCATGAGAATCCCATGATTATATAGGAGAAGGTGAAGTGGTTAAAAGGATGAGAATGATCCCACCAAATCAGATAAACTAGTAGGTTCAAAACCATATAGACGCCACCTCATATTCTAGAATATTCCCCTTAAGAAAACTTCGTGAAACCCCTTTCCTCTTTTAGATTTGGAATCCCATCGCACCCTGCCTATATAGCAGCCTGCAGAAATCTCATGGGCCAACTATAAGGCAGCCTGTGGAAATGATGGATTTTCGCACTGTGTAGTATGGGAACTCTACGAACCCTTTTCAAAAAGCAGCTTTGTAAGGTAGGAAAGAAGCTACTCTTCTCAGGAAAAAACCATGTTGGGAGCCTGAACACATGTCTGTGATGTCATCATTAGAATGACCAAAATAATGTGTAACAGAATGCCCCCCAAAGTATGAGGCTGGAACTAGTGACAACCGAAATACTTTGTAAAAATGCATGCATGTGTCAGGAACGAGGAGCGCACCAATTAGGAACCTGCAAACAATAAAGCCTCCACACAATATTATACCATATTTGAAGTAGGCATTCCCATGTTTAGACTACAAATGATTTAAATCATAAGTATAAGTCATGGCCATCAATTATACACTGTGGATCCATGTCAACAAGATTCTACATAGCCACCAAGAATACACTATGGATCTATGTATTTGAAAACCCATACACAAGACATAGCCACGAGACATACAAAGTGGATATATGTGTCAATTCAAATCACAAATACTCCATTGCAACCTGGACCATAAATGATGAGTTCTAGGGTCTTCAATCCCGTCATCCATTAGTATGAATCTAGCCATGTGATTACAGGCGTTGAAGTCGAACATGGTTAGAAACCACTTGATTACCGGTCATTAATGGAAACTGTTAACAAGTGTGAGTGAAATCACCATTGATGTAAATAACCTACAAGGTACGATAGTATAATCCAATGAGCATGAATAAATGAGTAGAGGTCGAACACTCGATGGAATCTTTCGATCAACGATCAATGATGTAAATCCACTGTCGAAAGCGAAGAAACCATCCATTGAGGCATCCAGGTTCTAAGGCACTGAGTAGTTTCTAAGTCTCATTCCTGGATAATGAGATGAAGTCGACAAGAAAATATTCGTCATAGGAGGGCCTTGATGTATCCCCCATCAAATGACATGAAACAAGTAACAAATTTAAAGTAGCGAAAAGTACAAATATGATTCAGAATTTACACAAGGAAGGCCGACATGATAAGAATGAACAATTGCAGATGGTCGACTCAATAGAGGGCTCGGTTGAACTTATCTTGAACATATGGATAGCACAATACTGGGCTTGGCATCATAGACTCAAGGACGACCTGAGATGTGAACTTCATAAGGTCAGACGAGAGACCAATGGATTTCCCAACCCGGATTAAAATAATAAAGGGGGTGCCATGTTCAAGAGAGATGCTTACTGCCATTAACACAAATATAGAGACACATTCCTTTCCCAAATTCCCCCCCACTATTTCTGGTGAGTACCTCTTTATTTTTACGCAAGCTTTAGGAGGATAACATATGATTGTTGATGTAAGCTCATCCTTCGGACGAGTCACTTGGAGTATTTTTAACGAACAATAAGAAGGAGTGGTTCAGTCCCATATGGGTATGTCAATGTTTTCTTAATGAGTCCAAAGATAGAAAACTCAAATGTTTTTCATGTTTATAGAGTCTGGAAAAACACTTAAAAGACAACTCTCTCAGTTCCTTTTTCATAAAATAGTTCAACAGGAATGAAAAAGTGATAAATTATTGCATTTCGAATGTTTTATTCAAATACTTTTATGAGCATGAACAGAACAAGGTCACTCAACAATCTTTTTGTTTTTAAAGAGTGTGAAAAGAGATTAAAGATTACTCCGTCAGTTTCATTATTTTTGTGTTACCATGACGAGTACGAAAAGATGACAAAAGTATACTCGGTTACATTCTCATCGTTTTTTGAGCATGAGAATGAAAAAAGACTAAGCTCGAGGTTTTTCTAAAAAACCCTAAAAAGTAATCGTACATGCGACGAAAAAGACAAAAAAATTGCAAAAAAGTGTTTGTACTCTATTGTTTGGAACCCTAGCCTGCTCATCTGCGAGAAACAACACTCACGATACCATTAGGTTGTTGAGAAAATATATTTAAATAATATGACATATATTTAGAAAAAGTAAAAAATGAGATAAATAGAGGTAAGAACGCATTTTCACTATTTCATTTGTATTTGATCAAAAACTTTGTCCAAAATCCCTTTTTCACGTCTGATTTTGGCATTCGATTATGGAGGCCTCGAGTGATCATTCGACGAACCGTTTGTGTGAAAATAGTAAGTTCCTCGTCAGCTCACTTTTTAACAGTTTAAAATTCATTTTAATCAGTCAAAAGATAGATTTTTGGGTGAATTTTTGGACCATGGGTGCGCGTTGGGGCTGCCGCAGGTGCCCTATATTGGGACCTGCAAAAATAAAGGATTTCCACAGGTGCCTAATGGTTCACCTGTAGAAACTTCGCTCTGTAACCAAGGCTTGATCATGGCAGCAAAATACCCAAAAGAAAAATCTGCGGTGGACAAAAAATAATTTCAAATTATGATAACTGAAAGTGCTAACTCCTTTCTTTCCATTCCCATGCAAACATATTGATTGAAAAAATGTTAGAATGGAGAGAAAGGGAACATGAAGACGACGATGCAATGGATATGAATGATCCAAGCACCATAAATTCCTTGAGACAGTGTGGTCTATTAAAATTCTTCAAGATCCAGGGCATGAGAGCCTAGCTGAGACTATTGGAATATTTGGTCTGAATGTGGGATGTGGACCAACAAGTATTACATGTGGGTGTCCATGTTCTCTCTTTGTACATTGAAGACATTTAATTCTTAATAGGGCTGTCCTGTCGTGGGGCGCAAGTGACCTTAACAGGAGTCCAAGGTGGGGGTTTACCGATGAGTAAATACATCAGAATCTATTGTGAACCTAGGGCCAAATGGTGCAAAGTTAAGGTGGATATGATAGGGGTTCATGATATGACCTTGAGAACCATCCTATTCACCATTTCACGGATGGCAAGGAGTGCTTCTCCACACATGGCTTTGAAGAGCTATTTCCAGTATGCGATAGAATGCACAGAATCACATGTGTTCAACTGGTGTGATGAGATTCTTCGTAGTATGAAGAGCCAGTTGACCAAGAGAAAGAACGGGGATCTAAAATAGTTTGGGTATGGATCCATTTTGGTATATTTCTTCCTGGAAAGAGTCCCTCACTTTCACTTACAAATAGATTGGAATATACCAGCGCCACGAGATCCACAGATGAAACGGTGGTGTGATCTCCTGTCCCGACACGTGGCAGACCCCATTATTAGATATAATGACACATTTTTTGATTGGCTGGAGCCCCAGATATTGATGATTGATGACTATGCATATGTCGAGATGGATTTCTGCAATGATCCTCACTTAGTGTTATCTGAGGGTTCTCAGTGGGGGGAACTAGGTAAGAAAGATATTTTTCTTTTATATTGTTTTTGTAAATGTTTTCAAAATATTAAATGTTTTTATATGTTTTTCAATCCGATAACTAACCAAAAACATCCTGACTATGCAGATGTAGGGCCATTCAGTCCCTCGGGAACTTCCCCTTTCCAGAGGTGGGGGGAAGCAGCGGTAGTGGCAGGATGGGATGCAGATGACTATGAGGCGATTGAACAAAATCTGGATGGTTTAACTACAGGGATCCTAGAAATGTCCATCGGTGAGGTCCCACGACGTTTCTAGCGCCATACTATAGGCGTGGTTGGTCCATTGAGACAATTTCTCTGTAGGGTAGCATGCACAGTAGTGTGTTACCGAGAGAAACATCCATGATACTATTTTTGTAAAAGCTATGAGCTTCATTTTTGATATTTTGGTCTTCGGATGGAAAAAAATCTTTTTGTAAAAACTTTTGATCCTTATATATATATACATGAGGATTCTACCATTTTATTTTGCTTTATATGATACATGTGATGTGTGATTTGGTTTTATAAATGTCTTAGATGTTTGTCTAGCACATAATTAGCTAACGCATCAATCAATGTATTTAGACATCTAGGAATGTGTTGATACTTGATATAATCAAAATAACGTTCCAAGAGGCGAATTTGTAAATATACCCGTAACAAAGTAGGACTTCGAATAGCATATACATTACTTAACTATAGAACCACTTGTTGTGAATCAATCCGTATAACCAGACGACGAATCCTAAGTAAGATAGCATCAATAAAAAATTCAATAACGACGCTATACTCTGCTATATTATTGGTCGCATGACCGAGGCAAACACCATGTAGACTGATAAGTTCATTTGTGGGTGAATAAATTTCTCAAACAATAGAAGCTAGATTATGAGTACTGCTACTAGTGCCATCAGTGAAGCTGAGGTAGGGTAACGAAGACTCTGACATCTGAAAACCAAGCACAATGCAAGATAAGCGGTCGAGGGTAGAAACCAAATAATGAAGAAAAAATGCACAAACGTAGTACACAACAATATGATACAGTAAAATACAAGTACTCATGCCAAGATAGTATAAGAATAGTACTTCTTCAAGTAAATCCCATTTTTGGGTTCGCTCAAAGGAATGCGATCATAATCTACTAACTTGTAAGCTCCCTTCTCCAACACTCGTTTGACGATATAAGGGCCTCGCCACATAGCCTTGAATTTCCTGGCTCCTAGAAAATCACGATCTTGTTCATAGAGGAGAATTAGATCACCCTCAGAGAAAACACATGGCTTGACATGTTTTTCCTATTGGTCTTTGACACATTTCTTCTTGGTTTCAATAACTAGGGTGGAATCACGACGGGCTTCGTCCAATTACATCAGATACAACAGAGGTGTTTGGGAGAAGTTCAACGGCTAGTTTTAACGATGAAATTTCACATTCAATCGATAGGATAGCTTCTATACCATACACTAATTGGAAAGGTGTAAACCCCATGGCAGACTTCATGAACATCCGATAGGCCCATAATGCTGAGAACAACATCGTGTGCTAGCTTTTTTTGTTAATTCCTATAATCTGTCAAAGCATGGTGATAAGAACCTTGTTGATCGCTTTGACTTGTCCATTAGCTTGCGGATAGTAGGGGGTTGAGTTTTCATGTCGAACACCCAAATTTTCTATAAGCTCAGACATCATGAAGTTTCAAAAGTGGCTACTGTGATCAGTGAAAATATACTGCGGGATTCCAAATCTTGTGATGATGTGATTGAAAATGAAAAGTGTTGTAGTTTTTCCAGTGCTGTCAAATGTAGGCATCGCCTCAACCCATTTCGTGAAATAATACATGGCTACAATAATGTATCCATGCCCCCCAAATGAGTTAGGGTTATAGGTCATGAAATCTATACCCCATTTACTGAAAGGTCCAATGGAAACTACAGGGTGTAAGTGAGTGGGATGAGATCTTATCTTATTGTTGTATGTTTGGAAAGCATGGCAGTTTTGAACAGTAGTAATATAATCTTTAAATAAAGAAGGCCAAAAATACTCGATGCGTAAGATCTTATGGGAAGTAGCATACACTGACATGTGACCACCACATGCTCCTGAGTGGTAGTCATTTAAAGATTTATTAGCTTCATCATAGGTGAGACAACATCGAAAAATAGAGTCAACCCCACAACGATAAAGAGTGTCACCAAGGATGGTGTACAGATGGGATTGATAGCGGATTCGAGGATGATCAGTGCTAAACAAATTAGGCCAAAATTTATGATTTTGGAGATAGACAATGATATCCCCATGCCAAAGGTAGTCAGAACTGATTAGAAAAATAGACTCATCAGGTAAAGAGTCCTTTGCTACGTTTTATGTCTTAGTGTAGGGAAGGCCACATATCAGTTCAACAAACACCAAGGATTTCTTAGACTTAGCACATTCGAATTCTAAGTCAAACTCCTGGAGAATGACTATCCATTTCGAGTATTTACCCCCGAGAAATTGGCAGGTAAGAATGTGTTGCATGGGGTTCCAATCGGAAATTACAGTGGTCTTGCATAGTAAGATATAGTGACAGAATTGTTGGATAGCTTGGAAAGTTGCCAAGGCAAGTTTTTCAACATGTAAATACTTTTCTTCGGTAGTCGTGAGACTCTGAATCAAATAATAAATTACAAGTTCATCGTGTAAATCACCTTCTTGGATCAGAACCATGGAGATGGTCGAATCCGAAGCAACGAGATAAAGGAAATAATCTCAACTATAATCAGGCAGGAAAAGTAGTGGGGTATGGGTTAAAGTCGATTTCAAAGCATCGAAGGCTTTGTTACTAGTGGTGTCCCATACAAACTTGGAGCCTTTCTTTAATAGTCGTGTAAATCCAAGGGTTAACTCAACATAGTTTGGGATAAAACGACATAGAAAGTTTGCTTTTCCTTGCAAATTTTGTAGCTAGTGAAGTGAGGAAGGAGGAGGGATATTGAGGATTTCCTTGAGCTTCAAAGGATCTACTCTGATCCCCTGATGTGACACAATAAATCCCAGGAGTCATCCAGACTCCACACAAAAGACACATTTGTGTAAGTTTAAGCGTATACGATAGAACCGATAGAGAAGAAAAATGGCTCGGAGGTGGGCCGGATGAACACTACGATGGATGGAATGTGCTGGTAGGTCATATAAATATGGTTGTACAATGTGCTTAATATCATGGAAAGTATAATACATAGCACGTTGAAACATTGCACTGACGTTCTTTAAACCGAAGGGCACTTTTTGGTAGGCAAAAGTGCCCCAAGGACAAATAAAAGTGGTTTTGTGTTTATCTGCAGGTAAGATGTTGATTTGATTATATCCAGAGAAACCATCCTTCAAAGAGAAGATTTCACTTCCGGCGCAATCGTTGATGATTTGGTCAATGAAGGGGGTAGGAAAGTTGTCCTTAGGACAAGCTTTGTTGATATCCCGATCATCAACATAGACACGGATGGTACCTTGTTTCTTGTTAACCTCAACTAGATTGGATACCCAATCAGTCAAAGCCAGAGGATAAATAAATCTGTATTTAAGAAGTTTTTTGACATCAAGATTAATAGCAACCACTTTACGGGGGTGGACCGAAAAAAGTCTCTTCCGGATGGGTTTGGCACCCGAGCATGTCTTAATTTCATGTACAACAATATCAAGGTCAATGACGAGAATCTCTTCATAGCTCCACGTGAAGATGTCACAAAATTCTTGGAAAAGTGACTTATATGTGACAACTTCCTCGGTGGAACAGGAAGCTTCGATATGGACATTTTCAACAATGCCAGGTTTGATAGAGATGTAGAGGGGGATGGTGGGTGAAATGTTACTTAAGTTCCCTTCATATAACACATCGTTTGTGGAGTCAGGAGATGAAGCAATAACGACAACAGTCGATGAGGTCGAGATCCATTGGTAACTCTTAAGTGTGTGTTGTTCGAGAAAGAGAATGGAATGATGATGTCCATCATCCCAAGGGTTATCTTCCATCGACATATCCGACATAATCATCTCATCCGTGGGAAAAATAACATGGAACATATCAGGAGACGAATCACCGAGAGAGGGATTAGAAGGGTCAGTGCATTGAATGGCGTGGTAGGTGGATTCAATTGCACTTAAAGGAATCTGGTCATCGTAGTGAAGATAATCACCGAGGGAGGGTACTATTCATGGGTCAGAAGACACAGGAGTTTCACGGACGAAGGTGGATATCATGTTAATTAAGGCAACCAAAGGAGGTGGAACGTCGAGTGGTGTGATTGGAAACATAACCATCAGAGTGGAATCTTTTAGTAGACCCACACTGGCATTCTCATACCCAAGGGATGTCTTTGTGATGAAAGGGACATTGTTGGTATGTGTATCAGAGTTAAAGAAGGCCAATTGGTCTACTGTAACAACTTTTCCATGATGTAGAAAGCACACGATACAGAAAAGAGTAGACATGAGTGCACACATGGAATCGATCTAGCTATGGCTAAGTAAAATATTTTAATCGAGAGTAGCGTCAAAGACCTCAACTTCAACGTTGACCGCTTTTCCTTCTAACATAATAGGAAACGACAGGAGGACACTGTAAGGTTTAAAGCCAGATCCATTAAATGCTTTGAGCATGTTGTTTGATTCAGTTAAGGGAGGAGAGTCGATGGCTTTCCAGTAGGCAATAGAAATGACACACATCAAGGTGCCCTCATCAATAACTATTCTACAAATTTTCTTGTCGGTGACAACAACTTCTATTTGAAATGAGAGTTGAGGGGGTAAACTTGGAATGTGATCTTCCAAGTCAAATATTATTAAATTTGTATCTGTAGGGTCGATTCTACCGATAGATTTCAACAGTGCCTTGCGTTGTGTCAGACAACTCTGAAGGACTTCGAGGGATGACATCGCAGATGGTTCTTGTGCTAGATATTCTACTATACTGTAGTTCTAGGTAGCACACGCATGACGATTGAAAGAAGACTTTCGAACCACACCCTTTGGAGGAGGGAGAAGGACTGTATCGGGGTTGATTTGTTCGATATGAAGAGGACTGTTGGAAGGTGGAGCTAAGGGATATTTTTGAACCAACGAAGGTGGTATATTGTCAACTTTATCCTTGGAGGAAGGGTAATATTTGGCATGAATGGTAAGTGTGATGTCATTCTTCTTTGAATCATCATTACACATAAGTACATAGGAGGTGGTGGAGGAAGAAGGTTGATCATGGATGACCAATTGAGCTTGTTTTTGAGAAGGGAAGGGTTGAGACAAGACGACAGGGGTAGGAGGTTTTGGGGTCCCTTGGAGGAACTTTGTGACCTCATCACATCTCAGACAATCCTTCGTGTAGTGATCATCACCACAGATAAGGCAAGGATAATGAGGTTTGCATTTATCGTTATCTTCAATAGGTTGTGTCTTGGCCTTATTGGATTGCGAGTTTCTACTCTTATCCTCCTTATTCCTACCCTTCCCTTTTTTAGATTTATTCTTACCGGTAGGATTTGATTGAATGACGTTCACTTCTAAAGTTTTATCGGTCGAAGGAATGTTGGCATCGGAGCAGTTTGAGCATTAGAAGCATGGGATTTGGGCATGGTGTGAGAGGTCTGTGCAGATTGAGGTTGAGCATTGAAAGTACCTATCACACCATTAGCTGCATGAGAAGTCATTGGGGTTGTTGAGGTGGTCGTGGTAGAAGGACGAGGTGCATTAGGGAGCATATCATAAAGAGTACCTGTTTGTGAATAAATGAGATCAAGATACTGGGCACGACTGATCTCTTCTTCTTCTGTGACAACTCCACCCATATAAATGTCTTTAGATATGTCATTCACGACGTATTTCATGAACCATTCTACCAATAACTGATCAGGAAGATTGAGTTTGATTAGACGACGTCTTCGTCTCCACTCATGAATGTGATCAGAGATATGAGTGGCTTTACTTTGCTTGAAATAACTCAAAATATCGGTCCCCGTTTCATAATGGATTGGAAATTGGTATTGAGTGAGAAAATGCATAGCTAGGGTGTTGAAATTGATGAAGAAGCCTCGTGGTAATTCTATGTACCACTTCGCGGTTGAACCTATGAGAGTTCGTTGAAAAAGGCGTAACCGAATGGAGTCATCCATCAAAGAGTTGGATGAACACCAAAGGTGGAAATTCATTAAATGATTGTTCAGGTCCTCTCCAGGTTTACCATCGAACTTAGGAATGTCAGATGGTAGTTTGGCGGGTATGACAGGCCAATGAGGAGAGTGATGACTAGGGTCATTCAAAATTTGAGACAGATTAGGTAGGTCCAAAGTGGCCAAAAAGGGTAACTGTCTATTCACATGAGGGTACTCATGACTTTGTGGAGGAAGTATCATTGGTATACTAGTAGGACTGTAAGAAGTTTGCATATAATGTGAAGATCCAGGCAGATTCGATTGTTGGTGTGGTGGCAAGTAGCCCGTGGGGTTGTACAGATTAGGTATGTTCCCTTCGAAAGGGATAGTAGAAAAAATGTTTGAACCCCAAATGGGATTGGAGGTCCCGAGGTAAGGTTAACCCATACTAGGGGGTACAAAAGTGGTGACTTGAGGATGTTTCTCCAAAGTCGATTGAGTATTACCCTGGGTAAGAAATTTCCAATAATGGGGTAATGTTTCTGCGATGTTTTGTCCATAGGGTGGGGTAGGTGGGGGTTTTCCTCCAAATGGAGGCTGAGATTGGCCCCCAGGGTTAAATTGTCTACCAACAGGAATATGATAATTATGTGTGAAAGATTGAGTAATGCCACTCGGGTCGGATCTGTCAGTGAGGGGTGGATAAGACCCTCTAGAAGGGGGTTGAGGGAGTGTTGGAATAAAACCAAGAATAGGATTGTTCCTAGGAGGGATGAAGACTCTAGAGATATTGGATGGAAGTAGGGTAGGATTGGGAATAGAAGCATTCAATGCATTATACCCAAGAGGAAGTGATGGGATATGACTAGGTAAAAGTGGTGTTCCAATAGGTGTTTGGCTAGTCACCATATTCCCAGTGGGAATAATCATACTATTTGGGACCATCGTGGAATGGGCCTGTTGAAGAGGGATGGTTGAACTGGGATCAGTCGAGAAGGCTTCCAAACCAGGAAAATAATGGCATGTTGTATTGTTAAAATCATCCAAGGGTATCTTAAACATGTAAGATGTTTCAAGAGGTTCAAAAGCGGTAGGTATTTCAACTCTTGTCTCCGAGGTAGAAGGGTTCCTTATAGAAGTCAGAGTATGAGCTATGTCAGTGGTCTAGTGGGGATCCTCGTTAAGGCTCATGACAATATCGAGAGATAATCCAAAAGTGTCAATAACAAGTTCTCCGAATGAATTGAGTTAGAGAATACATCTCTCGTATCCAGGAGGTAGGCAAAAAGCTTCTAGAGGATCAGAAACAATTCAAAAGCTCTCTAGAGAATCGGTCCTTTTCGGCTATGAGGGTACATGGTCCTGGATCTCACTCTGTTGAGGAGAATCCTCCGACGGGTTAGGAGGCAAGGGTTGAGAAACGTTTGGCTCTTCTAGAGGTAGTCCTTGCATCCTACGTGAACGATGTGGAGGGTCAATGTTGGCTGAACCAGAAAATCTACGGAAAAAATCTATGGCCAACTACGTAAACAAAAAACATTTGCTAGAACAATCTATGAATCAAAACCAAGCAAACAAGACCTTTTGATTCCGATGTCACTAGTTGGTGATGAAATCCAATGTGGTGAATTCAAGACAAGAAGGGGCTAGGCTAGGGTGGAAAAGTTACGTTGATGACCTGCTTAACGAAATTACACCCTGGTGCAAGCTCCCACACATAATTGTGGGTATACCCTCCAAGGAGCCTGAGTGATTCTGGCCAACATCGATTCTAGGTACCGTGGAGACTTTCCCCTCCACAATCACCTTATGTAATACCTTAAAAAGATAGGGTACTAAAGTTACCACAAGAAACAGTGATTCTTGGGGAAACAATTGACAATCTGATCCACATGCAAGGGCAAGGTATCAAGCCCGAAATCAAATTGAGAGGCTTCCACTCATCATTGTGGGTATACCTTCAAGAGACCCTCATAATATGTGCAATCTCCACACTGAGACCAACAAAGCAGGGTGAGTGACTCTGCCAATCTGAATGCAACCTCAGGTTTGACCCTTGCATGAGAAGGGAATCCGAGGATAAAATGTTGCAAATGGATTTGAACACTCCCTATCACAAGATACTATGGTGTGTTTTGTGCTTTGGAGAGTGTGTCTCATTGCCTATTCCAAATCTCTAGCATAGCTAATGTTGGTGTAAAAGAGTCCTAGAAAAAGTTACTAGTTGAAACCAATGAAACCAATGTTATATGAGACTTTGACCCAATAACGTGTAAATAGAAATGAATGATGCAAAATTTTGTTTGATGAATTATGTCTATAGTAGGGAGAAAGAATTTTTCTGGAACAATTCAAACTACAATGTACAATTCCCTTTTTTGAATGTAGTACCAAACAATCATCAACAATGTAATTTCACTATTCGTTCTCTTTCAATATTTCAAATGACAATATTTTCTGAATAAATGATTGCTTAAAAGACTTTAATTTTTTTATTTTAGAAACCAAAACAGTGATGGAACTAAGAAAGGATAAGCAACCAATAAAAATAAAACACTCAACAAACACCCAAATCGATCTTTCAATGGAGATAAAAATGAAAATTGACAAGAAAATGTCTCTTCAAATATGAACAAGAAATGTTTTCGTGATCATTAAGAAACCCAGAAGATGCAACCATCTTACAAATCCAAATCCAAACCAAAAGCTTTTATCAAGAAAGAACTCGGAAACAAGTCTAGAGATTATATCCATGTCGATAAAAAAAAGATAAAAGAAGAATCAAAAAGAGGTATTTGATTTTCGAAACCAATCAAGATCGAGCTGAAACAATCTGTAGGAGTCAAGAACTGACATTAAAAATCCCTTCCTAGCTGAGTAAAGCAAAATTGGGACACAGTAGAAGCCAAAACCCAAACCAATTTTTTTTTCAAAGGCCGCCGTAGGCGGGCAGTATAACACAGTGTGGAAACATATGATTTTTGCGAGCCAGAAATGTGCAGGATGCAGAAATCCTACGCTGGAAGGAACTACCAGGGTGCAGAAATGAATGGTTTCCACAGGATACCTATAAGGTGCAGTGCAGACTTTTAAACCCAGGTAGAGTGAATGGGTCTCCCACAGACTTGGAGATTGATATCAAGTGAAAATAATAGGTCAAAAGAAAATGGCCAACAAAAAACCGCAAACTAGTTGTTCATCCCTAGTGGAGTCACCAATTTTCTTATTGGGTAAATCAGTAGATACGGACATGAACTAATCCCCCTAGATCCACGTGGATCTATAACAAAATGAGATGGAACAAGATTCTTTCCCTAATTTGTGATCATTTAGTTTACTATCCAAAGAGGAATAGATAACATACCTTATGAATCACTTCCTTATATATTTATTGTCCCTGCTTCAATCGAGTGCTCTTGTGGAATCAGATCTGCGATAACACAAACCAACTGACGTGAAAGCAATAATAATAAAACTCAATGACAACCTAAACGTGTGATCCAGGAATCATGTAATAAAATACTAATCATTTTATGGGAAAGAGACGTGTCACTGAATTATATTAATGAAAAGTGGAAGATACAACCGAATTGCCTTGATGTCGCAAGTTCCCTTTTAGTGGTCCTTCATCCCAACACACACATACACTTGCTCTGAAATTCACATGAAGATAATCCACAAAATATTTATGGACAAATGGAGGCCTCAAACATCACTAAGAATAGGATTCTTCACACAATATTCAGTGTATTCTTTCATCAATTATCTGCTTGATCTTGCCCAACTATGCTTACCCTTTTCCATGAGAAGCCCATGATTATATAGGAGAAGGTGAAGTGGTTAAAAGGATGAGGATGATCCCACCAAATCAGAGAAACCAGTAGGATCGCAACCATACGAACGCCACCTCACATTCTAGAAGATTCCCCTTCTAGAAACTTCGTGAAACCTCTTTCCTCTTTTAGCTTTGGAACGTCGTCGCACCGTGCCTATATAGCAACCTGCAGAAATCCTGCAGGCCAACTATAGAGTAGCCTACGGAAATGATGGATTTCCACACTGTGTAGTATGGGCAGCATGCAGACCCTTTATAAAAAGAAGATTTGTAAGGTAGGAAAGAAGCTACTCTTCTGAGGAAAAATCCATGTTGGGAGCCTCAACACATGTATGTGATGTCATCATTAGAATGACCAAAATAATGTGTAACAAGGGGGCTGAGAGGTTGGAAATAGGGGCTAATATTAAGGGCCTAAGTCCAAGATAATAATAATTTATTATTATTCCAAAATCTGATTAGAAGGATATTTTTTTATCCTAGGTTCCTTTGGGAGGAAGGGTGACTTCCAAATGGAAAGGAACATGCTTCATGGGCGACATGTGTCAGATCAACCACATGTAGTTTAAGGTGGAAATTCATCTTTTGGGGGGGGTTCGTCTTCTATTATCCCATTCTTCGCCTAACTGGGAGGCCTCCATCGTCGACATCTGCATCTTTCACGCACCTTTGAAACTAGTAACCTGTGAAGCTGAACTATAATTTTCCTGTGAATCCCAACATATTTGTACTTTCCAAAACCATGTTGTGATTTACTGAATTGTGGTTGCTACAATTCCCTGAGTTATACTGAGCTTTGTTGTTGTCCTCACCTTGCTGGAAACTGAGTGGAAGCTAGTTGAAGTGGGTTGTCAGGCCTGTGGTTAAAGAAGTGGGTTGTCAGGATCATGGTTGAAGAGGCAGGTTGTTAGTCATGTGAGTAGCTCTCTCTAGGTGAGACAATTTGCTGGGAAGTGATTTTCTCCTAGAGAGATTCCAACACTAGCTACAGAGCTTTGAGAATTCTTGATCTGGCCTATTGTCGAGACCCTAAAATGGGAAGTGGAGTGGTGGATGGACTATGGAATGGTGAAGGTGCATATTCTTGGGGTGGAACAGGCATGTGGGGAATGAGAGTCCCTAAGTAGTGGGGGTAAGAAGGATCCTGGAGAAAATCCTTCCAGTTGTACTGTGAAGTCTCCTGTAACCTAAGCCTAGTCTAGGATTCCCTTGCCCTAGTTGGATATTAATCCCCGCTCAGGGGTGACCCACTGGTGAGCGTGATGAGCAACGTCATCTAAGGCTCGGAGGTTCGTGGAAGGTCTACATGCAATTCATGTACTCTAATTGAAATATAAGTACCTATCCCCATGTTCAATTACATGTTGTGTATATGTACATGTGTTATAATTGATGTATATTTCCTATATATGTTGTTATATTATGAATTTTCCTGTGAGTATTGCATGTATGATTTTATTGTTACTTCCACATTAATCTATGTATGAATTACTATCAA
>SNQJ01S0019542.1:117688-133893 GCA_010110895.2 Picea sitchensis
TATTTTTACGCAAGCTTGAGGAGGATAACATATGATTGTTGATGTAAGCTCATCCTTCGGACGAGTCACTTGGAGTATTTTTAACAAACAATAAGAAGGAGTGGTTCGGTCCTGTATGGGTATGTCAATGTTTTCTTAATGAGTCCAAAGATAGAAAACTCAAATGTTTTTCATGTTTATAGAGTCTGGAAAAACACTTAAAAGAGACCTCTCTCAGTTCCTTTTTCATAAAATAGTTCGACAGGACCGAAAAAGTGATAAATTATTGCCTGTCGAATGTTTTATTCAAATACTTTTACGAGCGTGAATAGAACAGGGTCGCTCGACAATCTTTTTGTTTTTAAAGAGTGTGAAAAGAGATTAAAGATTACTCTGTAAGTTTCATTATTTTCGTGTTACCATGACGAGTACGAAAAGATGACAAAAGTATACTCGGTTACATTCTCATCATTTTTCCAGCATGAGAATGAAAAAAGACTAAGCTCGAGGTTTTTCTAAAAAACCCTAAAAAGTAATTGTACATGCGACGAAAAAGATAAAAAATTCACAAAAAGGTGTCTGTACTCTATTGTTTGGAACCCTAGCCTGCTCATCTGTGAGAAACAACACTCACGATACAATTAGGTTGTTGAGAAAATATATTTAAATAATATGACATATATTTATAAAAAGTAAAAAATGAGATAAATAGAAGTAAGAACGCATTTTCACTATTTCATTTGTATTTGATCAAAAGCCCTTTTTCACCTCTGATTTTGGCATTCGATTGTGGAGGCCTCGAGTGATCATTCGATGAACCGTTTGCGTGAAAATAGTAAGTTCCTCGTCCTCTCACTTTTTAACAGTTTAAAATTCATTTTAATCAGTCAAAAGATAGATTTTTGGGTGAATTTTTGGACCATGGGTGTGCATTGGGGCTGCCGCAAGTGCCCTATATCGGGACCTGCAAAAATCAAGGATTTCCATAGGTGCCTAATGGTTCACTCACGGAAACTTCACTCTGTAACCAAGGCCCGATCATGGCGGAAAAACACCCAAAAGAAAAATATACGGTGGACCAAAAATAATTTCAAATTATGATAACTGAAAGTGCTAACTCCTTTCTTTCCATTCCCATGCAAACATATTGATTGAAAACATGTTAGAATGGAGAGAAAGGGAGCATGAAGATGACGATGCAATGGATATGAATGATCCAAGCACCATAAATTCCTTGAGACAGTGTGGTCTATTAAAATTCTTCAAGATCAAGGGCAAGCGAGCCTAGTTGAGACTATTGGAATATTTGGTCTGAATGTGGGATGTGGACCAACAAGTATTCCATGTGGGTGTTCATGTTCTCTCTTTGTACATCGAAGACATTTACTTCTTAATAGGGCTGTCCTGTTGTGGGGCGCAAGTGACCTTAACAGGAGGCCAAGGTGGGGGTTTACCGATGAGTGAATACATCAGAATCTATTGTGAACCTGGGGCCAAACAACGCAAGGTTAAGGTGGATATCATAGGGGTTCATGATATGACCTTGAGAACCATCCTATTCACCATTTCATGAATGGAAAGGAGTTCTTCTCCACACATGGCTTTGAAGAGCTATTTCCAGTATGCGATAGAATGCACAGAACCACATGTGTTCAACTGGTGTGATGGGATTCTTCGTAGTATGAAGAGCCAGTTAACCAAGAAAAAGAACGGGGATCTAAAACAGTTTGGGTACGGATCCATTTTGGTATATTTCTTCCTGGAAAGAGTCCCTCACTTTCTCTTACAAATAGATTGGAATATACCAGCGCCACGAGATCCACAGATGAAACGCTGGTGTGATCTCATGTCCCGACACGTGGTAGGCCCCATTATTAGATATAATGACACATTTTTGATTGGCTGGAGCCCCAAATATTGATGATCGATGACTATGCATATGTCGAGCTGGATTTCCACAATGATCCTCACTTAGTGTTACCTGAGGGTTCTCAATGGGGGGAACTAGGTAAGAAAGATATTTTTCTTTTATATTGTTTTTGTAAATGTTTTCAAAATATTAAATGTTTTTATATGTTTTTCAATCCGATAACTAACCAAAAACATCCTGACTATGCAGATGTAGGGCCATTCAGTCCCCCAAGAACTTCCCCTTTCCAGAGGTGGGGGGAAGCAGCAGTAGTGGTAGGATGGGATCCAGATGACTACGAGGCGATTGAACAAAATCTAGAGGGTTTAACTACAGGGATCCCAGAAATGTCCATCGGTGAGGTCCCGCGGCATTTCTAGCGCCATACTATAGGTGTGGCTGGCCCATTGAGATGATTTCTTTGTAGGGTAGCATGCACAGTAGTGTGTTACCGAGAGAAACATCCATGATACTATTTTTGCAAAATCTATGAGCTTCATTTTTGATATTTTGGTCTTCAGACGAAAAACAATCTTTTTGTAAAAAAATTTGATCCTTATATATATATATATATACATGAGGATTCTACCATTTTATTTTGCTTTATATGATACATGTGATGTGTGATTTGGTTTTATAAATGTCTTAGATGTCTGTGTAGAACATAATTAGCTAACGCATCAATCAATGTATTTAGACATCTAGGAATGTGTTGATACTTGATATAATCAAAATAACGTTCCAAGAGGCGAATTCGTAAATATACTCATAACAAAGTAGGACTTCGAATAGCATATACATTACTTAACTATAGCACCACTTGTTGTGAATCAAGCCGTATAACCAGACGACGAATCCCAAGTAAGATAGCATCAATCAAAAATTCAATAACAACACTATACTCTGCTATATTATTGGTTGCACGACCGAGGCAAACACCATGTAGACTATAAGTTCATTTGTGGGTGAATAAATTGCCCATACAACAGAATCTAGGTTATGAGTACTGCAACTAGTGCCATCAGTGAAGCCGAGGTAGGGTAACAAATACTCTGACATCTGAAAACCAAGCACAATGCAAGATAAGCAGTCGAGGGTAGAAACCAAATAATGAAGAAAAAATGCACAAACGTAGTACACAACAGTATGATATAGTAAAATACAAGTACTCATGCCAAGATAGTCTAAGCATAGTACTTCTTCAAGTAAATCCCATTTTTGGGTTCGCTCAAAGGAATGCCATCATAATCTACTAACTCGTAAGCTCCCTTCTCCAACACTCATTTGACGATATAAGGGCCTCACCACGTAGCCTTGAATTTCCCAGCTCATAGAAAATCACGATCCTGTTCATAGAGGAGAACTAGATCACCCTCAGAGAAAGCACATGGCTTGACATGTTTTTCCTATTGGTCTTTGACACATTTCTTCTTGGTTTCAATGACTAGGGTGGAATCACGACGGGCTTCATCCAATTGCATCAGATACAACAGAGGTGTTTGGGAGAAGTTCAATGGCTAGTTTTAACGATGAAATTTCACATTCAATCGATAGGATAGCTTCTATACCATACACTAATTGGAAAGGTTTAAACCCCGTGGCAGACTTCACGAACAGCTGATAGGCCCATAATGCTAAGAATACCATCATGTGCTAGTTTGTTTTTTTAATTCCTATAATCTGTCGAAGCATGGTGATAAGAACCTTGTTGATTGCTTCGACTTGTCCATTGGCTTGCGGATAGTAGGGGGTTGAGTTTTCATGTCGAAGACCCAAATTTTCTATAAGCTCAGACATCATGAAGTTTCAAAAGTGGCTACTGTGATCAATGACAATATACTATGGGATTCCAAATCTTGTGATGATGTGATTGAAAATGAAAAGTGCTGCAGTTTTTCCAGTGCTGTCAAATGTAGGCATCGCCTCAACCCATTTCGTGAAATAATCCACGGCTACAATAATGTATCCATGCCCCCCAAATGAGTCAGGGTTACAGGTCATGAAATCAATACCCCGTTTACCGAAAGGTCCAATGGAAACTACAGGGTGTAAGTGAGTGGGATGAGATCTTATCTTATTGTTGTATGTTTGGAAAGCATGGCAGTTTTGAATAGTAGTAATATAATCTTTAAATAAAGAAGGCCAAAAATACTCGATGCGTAAGATCTTCTGGGAAGTAGCATACCCTGACATGTGACCACCACATGCTCCTGAGTGGTAGTCATTTAAATCTTTCTTAGCTTCATCATAGGTGAGACAGCATCGAAAAATAGAGTCAACCCCATGATGATAAAGAGTGTCACCAAGGATGGTGTACTGATGGGATTGATAGCAGATTCGACTGCAATCAGTGCTAAACAAATTGGGCCAAAATTTATGATTTTGGAGATAGACAATGATATCCCCATGCCAAAGGTAGTCAGAACTGATTAGAAAAACAGACTCATCAGGTAAAGAGTCCTTTGCTACGTTTTATGTCTTAGTGCAGGGAAGGCCACATATGAGTTCAGCAAACACCAAGGATTTCTTAGACTTAGCACATTCAAATTCTAAGTCAAACTCCTGGAGAATGACTATCCATTTCGAGTATTTACCCCCGAGCAATTGGCTGGTAAGAATGTGTTGCATGGGGTTCCAATTGGAAATTACAGTGGTCTTGCATAGTAAGATATAGTGACAGAATTGTTGGACAGCTTGGAAAGTTGCCAAGGCCAATTTTTCAACATGTAAATACTTTTCTTCGGTAGTCATGAGACTCTGAATCAAATAATAAATTACATGTTCATCGTGTAAATCGCCTTCTTGGACCAAAACCATGGCGATGGTCGAATCTGAAGCAACGAGATAAAGGAAATGATCTCGACTATAATTGGGCAGGAAAAGTAGTGGGGTATGGGTTAAAGTCGATTTCAAAGCATCGACTTTAAGGGTTAAAGCTAGATCCATTAAATGTTTTGAGCATGTTGTGTGATTCAGTTAAGGTAGGAGATTCAATGGCTTTCTAGTAGGGTATATACATCACACACATCGAGGTTCCTTCATCAATAACTATTCTACAAATTTTCTTGTCAGAGACAACAACTTGTATTTGAAATGCGAGCTGAGGGGGTAAACTTGGAATGTGATCTTCCAAGTCAAATATTATTAAATTTTTATCCGTAGGGTCGATTCTGTCAATAGCTTTCAACAGTGCCTTGCGTTGTGTCGGACAACTCTGAAGGACTTCGAGGGATGACATCGCAGATGGTTCTTGTGCTAGAAATTCTACTATACTGTAGTTCTGGGCAGCACATGCATGAGGATTGAAAGAAAAATTTCGAACCACACCCTTGGGAGGAGGGAGAAGGACTGTATCGGGGTTCATTCATTCGATATGAACAGGACCGTTGGAAGGTGGAGCTGAGGGATATTGTTGAACCAACGAAGGTGGTATATCGTCAACTTTCTCCTTGGAGGAAGGGTAATCTTTGGCATGAGTGGTAATTGTGATGTCATTCTTCATTGAATCACCATTACACATAAGTACATAGGAGGTGGTGGAGGAAGAAGGTTGATCATGGATGACCAATTGAGCTTGTTGTTGAGAATGGAAGGGTTGAGACAAGACAAAAGGGGTAGGAGGTTTTGGGGTCCCTTGGAGGAACTTCGTGACCTCAGCACATCTCAGACAATCCTTCGTGTAGTGATCATCACCACAGATAAGGCAAGGATAATGAGGTTTGCATTTATCCTTATATTCAGTAGGTTGTGTCTTGGCCTTATCGGATTGTGAGATCCTACTCTTATCCTCCTTATTCCTACAATTCCCTTTTTTAGATTTATTCTTACCGGTAGGATTTGATTGAATGACGTTCACTTCTAAAGTTTTATCGGTCGAAGGGGTGTTGGCGTCAGAGAAGTTTGAGCATTAGAAGAATGGGATTTGGGCGTGGTGTGAGAGGTCTGTGTAGATTGAGTTTGAGCATGGAAAGTACCTATCACACCATTATCTGCATGAGAAGTCATTGGGGTTGTTGAGGTGGTCGTGGTAGAAGGACAAGGTGCATCAGGGAGCATATCGTAAAGAGTACCCATTTGTGAATAAATGAGATCAAGATACTGGGCACGACTGATCGCCTGTTCTTCTGTGACAACTCCACCCATATAAATGTCTTTAGATATGTCATTCATGAAGTATTTCATGAACCATTATGCCAATAACTAATCAGGAAGATCGAGTTTGATTAGACGACGTCTTCGTCTCCACTCATGAATGTGATCAGAGATATGAGTGGCTTTACTTTTCTTGAAATAACTCAAAATATCGGTCCCTATTTCATAATGGATTGGAAATTGGTATTGAGTGAGAAAATCCATAACTAGGGTGTTGAAATTGATGAAGAAGCCTCGTGGTAATTCTATGTACCACTTCGCGGATGAACCCGTGAGAGTTCGTTGAAAAAGGCGTAACCGAATGGAGTCATCCATCAAAGAGTTGGATGAACACCAAAGGTGGAAATTCATTAAATGATCATTCAGGTCCTCTCCAGGTTTACCATCGAACTTAGGAATGTCGGATGATAGTTTGGCGGGTATGACAGGCTAATGAGGAGAGTGACGACTAGGGTCATTCAAAATTTGAGACAGATCAGGGAGGTCCAAAGTGGCCAGAAAGGGTAACTGTCTATTCACGTGAGGGTACTCATCACTTTGTGGAGGAAGTCTCGTCGGTATACTAGTAGGACCATAAGAAGTTTGCATATAATGTGAAGATCCAGGCAGATTCGATTGTTGGTGTGGTGGCAGGTAGTCCGTGGGGTTGTACAGATTAGGTATGTTCCCTTGGAAAGGGATAGTAGACAGAATGTTTGAACCCTAAATGGGATTGGAGGTCCTGGGGTAAGGTTGGCCCGTACTAGGGGGTACAAAAGTGGTGACTTGACAATGTTTCTCCAAAGTCGATTGAGTATTACCCTGGGTAAGAAATTTCCAATAATGGGGTAATGTTTCTGTGATGTTTTGTCCATAGGGTGGGGTTGGTGGGGGTTGTCCTCCAAATGGAGGATGAGATTGGCCCCCAGGGTTAAATTGTCTACCAACAGGAATATGATAATTATGTGTGAAAGATTGAGTAATACCACTCAGGTCGGATCCATCAGTGAGGGGTGGATAAGACCCTTCGGAAGGGGGTTGAGGGAGTTTGGCTAGTCACCATATTCCCAGTGGGAATAATCATACTATTTGGGACCATCGTGGAATGGGCCAGTTGAAGAGGGATGGTTGAACTGGGACCAACCGATAAGGCTTCCGAACTAGGAAAATAATGGCATGTTGTATTGTTAAAGTCGTCCAAGGTTATCTTAAACATGTAAGATGTTTCAAGAGGTTCAGAAGCGGTAGGTATTTCAAATCTTGTCTCTGAGGTAGAAGGGTTCCTTCTAGAAGTCAGAGTTTGAGCTATGTCAGTGGTCTAATAAGGATTCTTGTTAAGGCTCACGACAATATCGAGAGATAATCCAAAAGTGTCAGTAACAAGTTCTCCAGATGAATTGAGTTAGAGAATACCTCTCTCGTATCCAGGAGGTAGGAAAAAATCTTCTAGAAGATCAGAAACGATTCGAAAGCTCTCTAGAGAATCGTTCCTTTTCGCCTGTGAGGGTACATGGTCCTGGATCTCACTCTGTTGAGGAGAATCCTCCGATGGGTTAGGAGGCAAGGGTTGAGAAACTTTTGGCTCTTCTGGAGGTAGTCCTTGCATCCTACGTGAACGATGTGGAGGTTCAATGTTGGCTGAACCAGAAAATCTATGGAAAAAATCTATGGCCAACTATGTAAACAAAAAACATTTGCTAGAACAATCTAGGAATCAAAACCAAGCAAACAAGACCTTTTGATTCCGAAGTCACTAGTTGGTGATGAAATCCAATGTGGTGAATTCGAGACAAGAAGGGGCTAGGCTAGGGTGGAAAAGTTACATTGATGACCTGCTTAACGAAATTACACCCTGGTGCAAGCTCCCACACATAATCGTGGGTATACCCTCCAAGGAGCCTGAGTGATTCTGGACAACATCGATTCCAGGTACCACGGAGACTTTCCCGTCCACAATCACCTTATGTAATACCTTAAAAAGATAGGCTACTAAAGTTACCACAAACAACAGTGATGCCTGGGGAAATAGTCGACAATCTGATCCACATGCAAGGGCAGGGTATCAAGCCTGAAATCAACTTGAGAGGCTTCCACTCATCATTGTGGGTATGCCTTCAAGAGAGCCCCATAATACGTGCAATCTCCACACTGAGACCAACAAATCAGGGTGAGTGACTCTGCGAATCTCAATGCGACCTCAGGTTTGACCCTTGTGTGAGAAGGGAATCTGAGGACAAAATGTTGCAAATGGATTTGAAAAATCCCTATCAGAAGATACTATGCTGTGTTTTGTGCTTTGGATAGTGTGTCTCACTGCCTATTCGAAAGCTCTAGCATATCTAATGTTGGTGTAAAAGAGTCCTAGAAAAAGTTACTAGTTGAAACCAATGAAACCAATGTTATATGAGACTTTGACCCAATAACGTGTAAATAGAAATGAATGATGCAAACTTTTGTTCGATGAATTATGTCTACAGTAGGGAGAAAGAATTTTTCTGGAACAATGCAAACTACGATGTACAATTCACTTTTTTGAATGTAGTACCAAACAATCATCAACAATGTAATTTCACTATTCGTTCTCTTTCAATATTTCAAACGCCAATATTTTCTGAATAAATGATTGCTTAAAAGACTAAAAAGACTTTAATTTTTTTATTTTAGAAACCAAAACAGTGATGGAACTAAGAAAGGATAAGAAAACAATGAAAATAAAACACTCAACAAACACCCAAATCGATCTTTCAATGGAGATAAAAATGAAAATTGACAAGAAAATGTCTCTTCAAATATGAACAAGAAATGTTTTTCTGATCATTAAGAAACCCAGAAGATGTAACCATCTTACAAATCCAAATCCAAACCAAAAGCTTTGATCGAGAAAGCACTCAGACACAAGTCTAGAGATTATATCCATGTCGATAAAAACAAAGATAAAAAAAGAATAAAAAAGAGGTATTTGATTTTCGAAACCAATCAAGATCAAGCTGAAACAATCTGTAGGAGTCAAGAACTGACATTAAAAATCCTTGCCCAGCTGAGTAAAGAAAAACTGGGACACGGTAGAAGCCAAAACCCAAACCAAATTTTTTTTCAAACGCCGCCACAGGCGGGCAGTATAACACAGTACGGAAACATATGATTTTTGCGAGCCAGAAATGTGCAGGATGCGGAAATCCTATGCTGGAAGGAACTACTAGGGTGCGGAAATGAATGGTTTCCGCAGGATACCTATAAGGTGCAGTGCGGACGTGTTTGAAAAATCAAGAAAATTAGGAGAAATACAAAACTTCTAAGTGGACTTTTAAACCGAGGGAGAGTGAATGGGTCTCCCACAGACTCAGAGATTAATATCAAGTGAAAATAATAGTTCAAAAGAAAATGGCCAACAAAAAACCACAAACTAGTTGTTCATCCCCACTGGAGTCACCAATTTTGTTATTGGGTAATCGGTAGATTCGGACATGAACTAATCCCCCTAGATCCACATGGATCTAGAAAAAAATGAGACGGAACAAGATTCTTTCCCTAACTTGTGATCATTGAGTTTACTATCCAAAGAGGAATAGATAACATACCTTATGAATCACTTCCTTATATCTTTATTGTCCCTGCTTCACTCGAGTGCTCTTGTAGAATCAGATCTGCGATAACACAAACCAACCGACGTGAAAGCAATAATAATAAAACTCAATGACAACCTAAACATTTGATCAAGGAATCATGTAATAAAATACTAATCATTTTATGGGAAAGAGACGTGTCACCGAATTATATTAATGAAAAGTGGAAGATACAAACGACTTGCCTTGATGTCGCAAGTTCCCTTTTAGTGGTCCTTCATCCCAACACACACATACACTTGCTCTAAAATTCACATGAAGATAATCCACAAAAGCTTTATGGACAAATGGAGGCCTCAAGCATCACTAAGAATAGGATTCTTCAGACAATATTCAGTGTATTCTCTCATCAATTATCTGCTTGATCTTGCCCAACTGTGCTTACCCTTTTCCATGAGATGCCCATGATTATATAGGAGAATTTGAAGTGGTTAAAAGGATGAGGATGATCCCACCAAATCAGAGAAACTAGTAGGATCGCAACCATACGAATGCCACCTCACATTCTAGAAGATTCCCCTTCTAGAAACTTCGTGAAACCTCTTTCCTCTTTTAGCTTTGGAATGTTGCCGCACCCTGCCTATATAGCAACCTGTGGAAATCCTATGGGCCAACTATAGAGTAGCCTGCGGAAATGATGGATTTCCACACTGTGTAGTATGGGTAGCATGCGGACCCTTTCTAAAAAGAAGATTTGTAAGGTAGGAAAGAAGCTACTCTTCTGAGGAAAAATCCATGTTGGGAGCCTCAACACATGTATGTGATGTCATCATTAGAACGACCAAAATAATGTGTAACAAGGGGGCTGAGAGGTTGGAAATAGGGGCTAATATTAATGGCTTAAGTCCAAGAGAATAATAATTTATTATTATTCCAAAATCTGATTAGAAGGATATTTTTTTATCCTAAGTTCCTTTGGGAGGAAGGGTGACTTCCAAATGGAAAGGAACGTGCTTCATGGGTGACATGTGTCAGATCAGGCACATGCAGTTTAAGGTGGAAATTCATCTTGTTGGGGGGGGTTCATTTTCTTTTATCCCATTCTTTGCCTAACTTGGGGGCCTCCATCGTCGACATCTGCATCTTTCACGCACCTTTGAAACTAGTAACCTGTGAAGCTGAAGTATAATTTTCCTGTGAATCCCAACATATTTGTACTTTCCAAAACTCTGTTGTGATTTACTCAATTGTGGTTGCTGCCATTCCCTGAGTTATACTGAGCTTTGTTTTAGTCCTCACCTTATTGGAAATTGAGTGGAAGCTAGTTGAAGTGGGTTGTCAGGCTTGTGTTTAAATAAGTGGGTTGTCAGGATCGTTGTTGAAGAGGCAGGTTGTTAGTTATGTGAGCAGCTCTCTCTAGGTGAGACAGTTTGCTGGGAAGTGATTTTCTCCTAGAGAGATTCCAACACTAGCTACAGAGCTTTGAGAATTCTTGATCTGGCCTGTTGTCGAGACCCTAAAATGAGAAGTGGAGTGGTCGATGGACTATGGAATGGTGAAGGTGCATATTATTGGAGTAGAATAGGCATGTGGGGAATGAGAGTCCCTAAGTAGTGGGGGTAAGAAGGCTCCTGGAGAAAATCCTTGCAGTTGTACTATGAAGTCTCCTGTAACCTCAGCCTAGTCTAGGATTCCCTTGCCCTAGTTGGATCTTAATCCCCACTCAGAGGTGACCCGCTGGTGAGCATGATGAGCAACATCATCTAAGGCTGGGAGGTTCGTGGAAGGTCTACATGCAATTCATGTACTCTAATTGAAAGATAAGTACCTATCCCCATGTTCAATTACATGTTGTGTATATGTACATGTGTTATAATTGATGTATATTTCCTATATATGTTGTTATATTATTAATTTTCCTGTGAGTATTGCATGTATGATTTTATTGTTACTTCCACATTAATCTATGTATGAATTACTATCAATTCTGGCAAGAGTGTGTATGGTAGCAATAATTCTTTGTTATTTGTTTTAAATCCATTAGACATGCATGTTATATATATGTGTGTGTGTGTGTGTGTGTGTGTGTGTGTGTGTTCCTCTGTGGGGTTTCCCGGCTTGTTGGTAGCTGGGGAAGTTACAAATTGGTATCAAAGAAGTAAAGGTAAGGATAAGGTTGTTTGGGTAGTGTTACCCGGTAGGGGTCGGTGGTCGGGGACGTTACAAATTGGTATTAGAGCTAAGTGAAGTGTCAGAGTAGTGGTTTTCCCTGGCCTATTGGTGGCTGGGGAAATTACACCAAGGGGAATGGGGATGCAATACCCTAGTTTTAAATATTAGAGTAGATTATATTAAATTATGTAATTTTGTAATTATATAGCTACAATTTGATGTACCAAGCGAGGTGGGATGAGTTGTAATAACCGCACAATGTACATATATAAATACCTTGTAATATTTTTATCTTGAATCCAAAGAGAAAGGCCCAAATAATGAATGGCTACAAGTCCAATTTGTGATATTAGTTAGGATGTTATTCTTGTAATCCAAAGGCACGACAATATAGATATATTATCATGGTGTACTTTAGTTTGTGTTTATATGTTATGAAGAAAAAGATGAAATATAAGGTATATTACAAAAACCATTAAAACCGTTAGTAAGGAGCACAAGGGAACTATGATCCCAAGAGAGAGGAACAAGAGAGGGGAAGAGGAAAAGGAATCCATGGGTGAAATTTTCCCTGCCACATTTCCTTTGGAGAATTCTCTATCCTTTTTACCATGTTTTATTAAAAATATCACTAACCACTTTGACCATATGTATGTCTAAAGGAAAATTGATTACATTCGTGGGAGGGCATCTATGCCTTATGCAACTAAAAGTATAATAGTAGCAATTTTCCTCTTGGATCTTCCTTATTTCATTCTTCCTCTATTATGAAATTAAAATGATGTAATCTCCCAAGTCTAAAAGGGATTCCCATGAATGTAACCCATGCCAATAATTCATGGGTTTGAGAGGATGCGTGGGTATAGAGTAAGTGAAATGTTTAGGTGGCATGTAGAATATGGAAAAATATTGATCCAAGAGAGGAACCCATGGTTATAGAGTGAGAAGAGTGGAAGGGGATAAATAGATTAAGGGGGAAAATCCATAGTTAAGTACGCTTGAGATAGAGGAGTCCTGGTATAGGTGACCACCCAGGAAGTTCTAGTTATCGGGTGCAAGTCCCAGAGGTGATGATTTATTGTATGTGTTTAATTCTACTAGTTTCAATCCCACTTATTCACTCCTTTGGGCATCATCTAATGCAATGAGTGCTAAGTAGATTTTTCAAAATCATGAGAAATTGATCAATTGTGAGTATTACTCATGGATATGGTTCATACATTAATTAATTACTCTACGTAGTTGATCCTAAAAATGATATCTCATATGTTTCACTATGAAATCCCTTTAATGTTTAAATAAAAAGAGTGAAGGGAGTTCTGACTAAATATTTCATAAGGAACAATAATTAATAAGGTTTTACAAATGGGGTAGAAGTATAAGTGATCTTGATTGTGGGTAAAACTCCACAATTAAGAATTCTTGATTTAGAGGAGACTTGGGTCGGGTGACCACCCAGGAAGTCCTAATTACTAGGTGAAAGCCCCAAAGGTGATGATTGATGCTATGCAATTCATTTCTCTAGTTTCAATCACACTTCTTCACCCATATGAACAACACCTAATGTAATGAGTGCTAAGTGGACTATTCAAAATCATGAGAAATTGGTGAGTTGAAACTAATAATCATGGATATGGGTAATAGATTAATGACATAATCTACACAATTGATCTAGAAAATTATAGCTCATGTATTGCACTGTGAAATCCCCTATATGCTTAAATAAAATGAGTAAAGTGAGCTCTAACTAAAAAGTTCACAAGGCACAATACTTTCTAAGGTTTCACAAATGGGGTAGCAAGCTAAGTGAGGTTAATTGTGGGGAAAACTCCACATTTAAGTGTGGTTAATCTAGAGGATTCTTGGGATGGTTGACCTCCTAGGAAGTCTTGGTTACTAAGTGCAAGCCTTAGAGGTGATGATTGATTCTATGCAATTCATTTCACTAGTTTCATTCCCACTTGTTCACCCCTATGAGCATAATGACCCGATGCAATGAGTGCTAAGTGGACTATTCAATATCATGATAAATTGGTTAGTTGTGACTAATACTCATGTTTATGGTGTTAGAATATAGAATATGGTGTGCTCATTTTACCATTGACGATACCTTCGCCACCCAACCATAGGCTGAAGCCTCCATCCGAGCACCTTAACCTTGACTGAGAATTCCTCCAGAAGCAAACCCTAGGCTAGATAGCCAAACAAAGGGTAGCGCACCTTTCCCCAAGGATAGTGCAACAAAAAAGATTGATCAGATAGTCCCAACCATCGCCAATAGATAGTCCAAGCCAACACTGAAATTAGCTGCTGCTGCAGCTGCCCTTGTAGTCTTCCTCCACATGTGCACACCAAACTAGAGTTGCAGTGCGCACCAAAACTGGGAACTGCAATTCTAAGATATTGCCAAATCAGAAATGGCACCCTTTATTTATAGTGGTTCTACCAGTTTTTTTGGGGCCGACTTCTCCTTCTGGATAAGTGTCTATTCAATATATTATTATTATTTATGGCCGAATTCTTCTCTTGGAGGCTAATAACCTAATATAAATTATCTTCTTGAGCCGACAAGGCTTCTAGGGTTATTAGAAAACTCATTAGGTTTTTCTCTTGCTTTCGAGAGCCTCCTATTCTCGTCAGGTTCACACGTGGAGGTAAATACCTCCCGCAACTACCATAATATTAACACTCCCTCCTAGTTAGAGAGGTATTTATAGGTAATGGACTTGAGCACAAAACATACCATTTGCTCGGTAGCATCAATATAGTCATCTAGACTATTTCATGACTAAATCATGAGCATCACCATCACCATCAGCTGCATCATCTCTCTAAACCATACTTCATCTGAGTAATTAGACATGATGCTCGATAAGTCACTCTCACCATAGAGTGATACAAGGAGAGTAAATGCTCTGAACTGTTTTCCGTCTCGAAAATATTTGTTCTTCTCTAATAGGCTTTTGATAGTCTTCAAGGCAATTAGAACAAGGATAGAACACAATTGTGTTTATACATAGTAGTACATAACCACAATCCAGTGGTACACTACCACACCAAGTAACACACAAGTACTTGGTCAGCAACGTATGGTTGCGAACAATGGAACATATCCACCACAATAGTCCTCCTCTACTGTCATACAGTCTTCATAACAGACATCTAATGGAAACCTGGATAGAAACAATGTTATGATATAAACTGATTTGTCTGGGCCAATATTTCACTCACATCTGTGAGCTCTGAAAGAATATCTGCCTCAAAATAGTGAAACATATTCACCACAGTAGTATATCTCTACTGTCTGGAGATAGGTAGTCTCCATAACAATCATCTGATGCCATCCTGCACAGAAAAATATTGTTAAAGATAAACTAAATTATATGGTCCAATCTTTCACTCACGTTTGTGAGATCTGAAAGAATATCTTCCCTCATCAGCAATGGGCTATCTGCCCCATTCTTCTTAAATAAGGAAGAAGGATTATCTCTGATTTCTGAGCCTGGACCATTTCTCACCCTGGGCCATTCTTCCTACACTAATCAAAGTGCACCCTGGACAGAATGTATAAACCATAAGGAATGACTATCCCTGATTGTTGAGCCTGGACTATTCCCCTCCCTGGGCCATTCCTCCTACACTTATCAAGTGCACCATGGAGAGAATGTATAACCCTAAGAAATAACTGTCCGGACCATTCCCCACCGTGGGCCATTCCTCCTACACTAATCAAAGTGTGCCCTAGAGAGAATGTATAACCCTAAGGAATGTTTGTCTTGCATCAACCTCCAAAACGGACCATTCTTCGAAACTGCTCACAACTATGAACTTTGAAAGAATGACTGCCCGACGAGGAAGACCATTCTACTTGACCACTACTCAGAGTGACTGCCAAGAAGAATGACTATCCAAGACCACTCCCCATGTTAACCACAATAGGAAGTTGTTGTCTATGATACATCAACAATCAATCTGCCTCCGATGTTAACTACAATGGGAAGTCATTGTCCGTCAGAAATCTCAATCCACTTTCCGAAAACGAAAGCATCTGTCCAATCTGGACTATTTTTCAATTACAAAGATAAATAATATTTTCAGTGCTTTCTCCTAACTTGGAGAGTCATTTCTTACTTTTTCCAATAAGAAGGAAGTTGTTTCCACGAGCTCCATATTGAGTACGCAAACTCGTTCATTTTGGATAGAGGCTTTACCAAAATGTCTGCTTATCTGCTCATCTCTGGAGATATGTATTGAAGAAAACATTTTCTCCTTTCTGGACTTCATCATGGATAATGTAATGCTTGATTTCAAATGTACTTTAGTCTGGAACACTGTGAAAGCTTCATGTGGATCTGAAAAATAGAGTATATCATAGTTGGAGAACTGGAACATATCCATGTGGCACTTCTTCTGTCATCATGAGATCTGATCTTCTGAGTAGTCATCTTGAT
>SNQJ01S0019542.1:135373-149792 GCA_010110895.2 Picea sitchensis
GTCATTTGTTGGCCAAACATTCATTTACAAGACTCATTCCATGGTTTGAGACAACATGCTAGTCCAACTAATTATGCAATAACTTTGTAGGGTCTAAAACCCTAATTTTAACCTTGCATGTTTCCTTGATCAAAGACACACATCCATGGTGTCCCATATGTCAATACAATGCATATTCCATATGTGGTCCAAATATTACTTTCTAAGGGATTGAATAATTATCTAGGGCCATGTGAATTTTCCTTTAGCAATAGAAATTACATTTATGACCTAAACCCTTTATTTTTTCTTTGAAGTTTTTCTTTTCTTTGATTAGACTCTCCCTTAGTTCTTGAAACTTCATAATACATATAATATTGCATCATGAGCTACTCAAGAATGCAGACGAAAATTTTATACCACATGCCTAGTACTAATACATTAACCATGTGAGCATCCAATTACTGTCTGAGATACTAATTATCAAAAAGAAAACACATATGTGATAGGATAATGGTAATAAAATTAATTCACATACTCTAATCATCCATCACATAATAACACAACGATTCATCTTCATCATTAAAGAAAATAACTGTAAAGAATTGCATCAGATAACTTAACAATAGCTTTAATAGTTGTTACTTGTTACAATATAAATTCATGAGACAAGATAGGAAAGAGTTCTTCTCTATGCCCAATCACACATGCATTTGATGAAAATATAACTTGTCTCTAGTCGAGAAGGACTTCTCAATTAGGGGTAGCTCCAAAATAATTCTTAACAAACAAGAAAAGGAGAGTTTCTTGCAACAACCATCGATCGATGCTCTTATTTATAACATAAAATTAACTAAAAATAATGGCTAAAGTGCAGTTTAAACAAAACATAATTCACCACGTGGCGTTCTCTCCTAATAGTTTTCCAACAGTCATATCAAGCTATTAATTTGAAAGGGTGACTTTTATCATACTCTGACCAACTAATGAACAACTCCTCGTAGGTGTGGGCATATGGAAATCTATGATGTTCCATCGGAGTGGCAAAAATCTCTCTGATATTTACTGCGTGTGGTCGATATTTCACCAGACTGACGCTTAACTGTTGCAGGACAGCCCAAGCTCTTATCGAGTGTTCCATAAATTGTTGCACCTGTCCTGGCATTGTGTTGGTGACCTTCGCTAGCTCTTCGACCCATAATGAATATTTCTTGGTGTGTGATTCGAATATGTCACGCAAGTCGTTGAAGTCGTTGGGTGTGTCGAATTTGAGGAGTCTGATATTCTTCATCATCTTGTTGATTTTCTGACCCAATTTCTCTTAGATTTCTCGGTGTAGATACTGAGCCAATTTTTCTCAATAGTCGGAGGCATCTTTCCTGCATTCAAAATTAGAATCGTTTAGAGATTGTGTGTAGAACAACACTTGGAAAAATATATGTATAAAATGTAAGCATGAAGAATCCATATTGGTGCATACCTATAAATCTTGCTTAAACCTGGTCGTTTGATACTTACGTGATCTCTGCAACCCTTTGAATTTCCTTCATCGTTTCTATTAGCGTCATCATTTTTTTCTCTAGTTGGGGTGGGTTACATCCGTGCTCCAAAACATGAAAGATCAGGTACGAAAAACATGAGAGTCAAAGTCATGCCAGTGGTTGGTTGTCTCTTGGAGTCGGGAAAGGATGTCAGAGCCAAACTGTTAAGGTCCTAACCCACACATAGGTAGATCAATGTATTCAAATGTAATAAAGGTCAATATTAATAAGGCCTTTCAATAAAATAGAATAAGGCTAATGTAAGAAGACCTAATAGAAGCTTCGGCTTCTAGAAGGATCTTCCTCTAGATGCTTCTCTTAATAGAAATATTTAGTATAAATAAGGGTCGAGGGTATGAAAACCCTAGCTTGAATATTATTGTAACAGAGTGTTGTTCGACTGGAGGTTGCCCTCTCGAAGAGGCCTGTGAACATTGCTTTCTGAATCAAAGTGCTATTTCAGTTGTTGTTCTCATATTATTTCTGTGTTATTGTGGAGATTATGCTGGTTATATTACTATTATTCTACCATTTCTATCATTTTATTTATATTCTGATTATTTATGATATCTGGTATCTTGCAAGTGGTATCAGAGCACTTTCCTTGGCAGAAAATTGTGGGTATTTTTTTTCAGGGTAGAGACGTATTCTGGCGTCTTTAAGCCACACAGATCTGTCGTTAAGCGCATAAACCCGTGGTTGAGGGATTCATACATGCATGAAATACAAGTGGTTCTTAAGCGCACATCTGTTGGCCACCCTTGTAACCCCTGTTGGTACCCCTTCGAGTGGTAGTGCATAAGACAACACATGTGTACGGATCAGCCTAGATTTCCTGAAGACCTCTTTAGATAAACCTATCGGCCACCAGACTACTATAGTGTCACCGAGAACAACACTCAGGAAGATACTCTCTAGTACCTGGGTATTTGGGTAGTACGGATAAGGGTACAGTCTATCCTTCTTAGTTAGTGCCCTGAGATATTGGGCCATGTACTACTATTGGACGCTGCATATATATCAGAGAGATATAGCATAGGGAAAACCCTTGTCTGTAGAACCCTTGAATACCTAACCCTTGGGAAACATAAACATAAACATAAAAAAATTAAATCGTCCAGATCTATTGTCGCGCATCTGTGTTCGGGTTGCCAAGTAAATACACAGTTCTTTCTGGTTATGAATTTGAGGATTTCAGCACTGCAGCATTCTCCAGACCGAAGTATAATCCCGTAGCTGTAAAATTTGAGACCTATTCCATTAGATTCATCTCTTCTCCCTTATCACATTCATCCATATCATTTTTCTACAAAAAATTCTGACCCTACCCACTCCCTTTTCAGTTCACCCATCCTTATGGCCCATACCCGTAGCCAAGAACTAGAGTCTCGCTTGAACACCTTGCAATCTAGTCTCCTCGAGACCCAACAAGAAGTGAAACAACTCAGTGCTACTATTTCCTCCCATGATACATCCATCAATACCACCATAAATGCATCTGTGCAGTCCAGAATGGCGGAATTCAAACAAGAACTGACCACCCAGCTTGAATCTGTCTTTGCATCACTCTGTACCAAACTCAAGATCTCTACCAATGACCCTTTTCCTGACACACATATAAAGACTGAAGGTGAAACTTCTTCCCATTCCCATACCTTTTAGCCCCATCACTTCCAATGGGGCATATGCCTTCCGCGGGTGGAGGTAACCAAATTTGATGGTTCGGACCCCACTAGTTGGGTCACCCAAATGGAACATTACTTCTCTCTCTACAAAATTACAGATGACTTGGCCAAACTCATGTATGGTGTTCTCCATCTAGATCAAGAATGCTGGAAATGGTGGCAATGGCAAAAAACTTCCCGTCAAGGGTATATTTCTTGGACCCAATTTGTGACTGAGATTTATGAGCACTTTGACACTGAAACCAACCATTTGGGTCATATGACAAAATTGAAACAATCAAGAAAAATAGAAGACTTCATCGCTGCATTTGAGCGCCTGGATTTTCGAACAGAGGGCATGACTGATGCCTTCTTTCGAGAGTGTTTTATCAGTGGCCTCAGAAGTAGAATACTTGGTTCATCTGGTGGGAAAGGATGGCGTCAGGGTGGACCCAAAAAAGATTGAAGCTATGCAAGACTTGCCACACCCAAAGACTCTCAAAAGCTTGCGTGGATTTTTGGGCCTAATAGGGTATTATCGCAAGTTTATTAAAAACTATGGAAAGATTGCAACACCTCTAACAACTCTCCTCAAAAAGAACTCTTTCACTTGGACTCCATCCACTGCTCAAGATTTTCAAACCTTGAAGACGGCCATGTGCACCACTCTGGTTCTGGCCCTTCCCGATTTCACAAAGACCTTTGTGTTGGAATGTGACATGTCTGGGAAAGGAATTGGTGTTGTCCTTATGAAGGAGGGTCAACCTTTGGCCTTCACCAACAAGCAATTGTCTGAAAGGAATCTAGGCAAACCCATTTATGAAAAGGAAATGTTGGCAATTTTGCATGCCATTGAGATGTGGCGTCCTTATCTCTTGGGGCAACGCTTCCAAATTAAGACCGACCATCAAAGCCTCAAGTACTTTTTGGAACAACGCATTTCCTCCTAGGAGCAACAAAAATGGGTGACTAAGCTCTTTGGATATGATTATGAGATCATTTACAAGAAGGGAAAAGCCAATGTCATGGTGGATGCACTGTCCTAGAAATATGAAGACGAAGGATCCCTTTTTTCTCTTTCCTTCATTGTACCCGATTGGCTCCAAGCTATGCGCTAGGAATGGCTTCAAGATCCCAAAAGTTTGCATCTGATCCAGCAACTATAGAACAAGGCTCTGACTCCCCCATGGTACGCCTGGCTCCAGGATGAGCTTCAATACAAAGGCCGCTTGTATTTAAGTAAACAATCCAAGCTCAAATCCACGGTACTTTCTGAGCTTCATGCTACACCCATAGCGGGGCACTCAGGCTTCACTAAAACATATGACCAGTTCAAACGTTCTTTTTTCTGGGATGGTATGAAACAGGACATCCGTAAGTTTGTCGCTGAATGTGAGGTGTGTCAATGCAACAAGGGAGAAACAATCAAATCTTCGAGCACCCTCCAACTGCTTCTGATTCCCCCTGCCATTTGGAAGGATATCTCTATGGACTTTATTACAGGCTTACCCAAATCAGGGAATAAATCAGTCATAATGGTGGTGGTGGATCGCCTTTCCAAGTATGTTCATTTTTGCGCTCTTCACCACGCATTTACTGCATCCATGGTGGCTCAAATTTTCATGGACCAAGTATTCAAGCTTTATGGCATGCCACACTCTATTTTTTCTGATCGTGACCCAACTTTCACAAGAAATTTCTAGCAAGAATTGTTTAAGTTGCAAGGCACACAATTGCATCTCAGCTCAGCTTATCATCCCTAGACGGATGGTCAAACGGAAGTTGTCAACAAGTGTTTGGAAACATATCTGAGGTGCTTTTCCTCTGAAAAACAACACCAGTGGGATCAATGGTTACCCCTAGCCGAATGGTGGTACAACACTATATACCATACATCCACTCGCATGACTCCTTTTGAAGCGGTTTATGGACAAAATCCACCTTCAGTTCTCTCATACTTACCGGGTACCTCGAAGGTCCAGACGGCTGGCCAAACAATTACAGTCTGAGAGGATATCCTTTGTACACTTAAAGAGAACTTGGTCATGGCATAGAACTGAATGAAGTAGCAAGCAGATCAAGGTCACTCTGAACGTCAATTTGCAGAAGGGGATCAGGTGTTTCTAAGACTGCAACCATATAAGAAAACTTCCCTCAAGGCAGAGCATTTTCAGAAGCTAGCGCCCAAATTTTATGGCCCTTACACAGTTCTCAAGTGTGTGAGACAAGTCGCATATCAGTTAGCTCTACCCAGTCAGTCGAAGCTACATCCTGTTTTTCATGTTTCATGCTTGAAGAAGGTGATTGGAACCAGGTGCCAAATTCAAACCAACCTTCCAAAGTTGGCTGAAGAAGGATCCATTTGACTATAGCCAGAAGCAGGTTTGGACTAGCGTGAGTGTCGCCTACATTAGAGAACCATCAAGGAAGTGCTAGTACAGTGGAAAGATATGACTCCAGCAGATGGCACTTGGGAACCAGCTACCATTCTGCAGCAGTTTCCACATCTCATGCCTTGAGGACAAGGTTGTTTTTAAAGGGGCGAACATGTTAAGGTCCTAACCTTCACATAGGTAGATCAATGTATTCGGATGTAATAAAGGTCAATATTAATAAGGCCTTTCAATAAAATAGAATAAGGAAGATGTATGAAGACCTAATAGAATCTTCCACTTCTAGAAGGATCTTCCTCTAGATGGTTCTCTTAATAGGCATATTTAGTATAAATAAGGGTCGAGGGTATGAAAACCCTAGCTTGAATATTATTGTAACAGATCACTACTCGACTAGAGGTTTAACCCTCGAAGAGGCCTGTGAACATTGCTTTTTGAATCAAAGTTCTATTTCAGTTGTTGTTCTCATATTATTTTTTTGTTATTGTGGAGATTATGTTGGTTATATTATTGTTATTCTGCCATTTCTAGCATTTTATTTCTGTTCTGCTTATTTATGATATATGGTATCTTGCACAAACATGTGCTGAAAGTATGAGTATGTTCCAAAAGAATCGGATCCTATCATAAGGGAAGTTGTTACGCACCTCAAGTCGAGGAAATTTGTGCAAACAAAAGTTGCATCTGCAAGCGCATCAACCATCATCAACTCATCATGGAGACTAGGGAAATGAAAAATCAAGGTGATCGTTCCACCCACCCTCTGCAACTCCTATTAGTTGCATATCGAATGCCTTAGAACATACTCGTTGTGTGGATGTGACACATAAAATATTCAGCTTGCTTCAAAACATTCCATCACTATGAATTTGGTGTCCCCTAGTATGTTTCCACTCATCGTCCACTCTTTTATAAATTTTGGATGTTCCGCATGTGTGCTACTCATCAGCTGAGATTGTGCACTATTGGTAATTCTTCTCATGCATAAGAAAGATATGTTTTTGCACCATGGGAACTCCTAAAAACACAATATGGGGCATGCAAAGCAGGCGGAGCACCAGGGTTGAGCCCCAAAATTCCTGGGATTCATTCTTATTCACAACGGGCATTCCCAAAGCTTCCAAGGGAGACTCCAACCTACATGCGAAAACAATGGTATCACCCTATGTGGAGTCTGAAGTGGAAGAATTTACATCCGGAGGATGAACATTGGAAGCTATGCCTTCCCAACAATAGACACCCTGGGGATGAGGAAGGCCAAGGAAGAATAAGGAATCTTGTGAAAACCAAATCCTGATCGAGTCATGTGCAGGAATGACCACTGAGGAATTACTTATGTGTCTTATCTGGCTAGAACCTATCAAAAGTACAAGTCAGGGAAGCAGGAGCATAATGAGGAGGACATATGCCTCGGGTGATAACGTTTGAGAGATGACTCAATAGTTAGAGCAGTGACAACTCGCCATTGCTGAACTCTACCAGGAAAATAGAGAATTAAGATGACAATTGGTGGAAAAGATATTTGAGGTGTTAGCCTCGCAAGGCCATGAAGGGAACGTAACATGGCTCAAGAAATAGCTTTTGGGAGCACAATATACAATGGTATAGCTGCACGAACCACACAGGATATCAGAAGAAAAAAAAATGAAAACATCTAAGGGTGCACAAAGAAACCTAGGAGGAAGGTCGTACGAAAAAGAGGCATGAGTGATGAACTCCACTTTGTATTCTCATACATGACCCACAATTTTTATAGTTCTCCTTTGTTTTTTTTTAAGTTTTCATGTTCTTAATGTAAAATGGGTTGATTGGATAAAAAGGTGTAGACAGTATCTGTTGAATGTAATCTGAGCTTGATGGGGATCTAATATAAAGTCTTGAAATGGATGCATCGTTTCTCCCTTTGGGTGTGTATATATTGTGTTCTTTGTCTAAATTTTCTTGTAAGTTAGTCCAAAAATTATACTTACATTGTATTTTCATTGATGTCCTTCTATGAAAAACCTTTGACACCGATCGATTTTGTCGTACGATGCTAACGTGGCACTACTGGCTCAGGATTTGTTGTACTAAAGACCAGGGACTTAGCTTGCAGGCATTCGTCGGACTCGGGGATTTGTTCAAATCATGCGTTCTAAGCTAAGCTTGGGACTGTAGATGCCAAAAATGTATCGAGAATCGACCTTCAAAGATAAAACTACCACATATTTTCTTTGTGGGTTATTGTCCTCGAAAAACCCTGATGCCGAAAACGTTTCAGGAGTTAACGATCGGTGATATAGTTTCTTTCTTCGTCCAATGCTTACTCTTTTCACCTTTTGCCGACGCCGATGGGATTGGTCATCGTAGATATCCTTGCGTGATGCTTGTCATGAAAGAGTGACTTTCATTTTCCGATGTCAAAAAATCGGTGCTCGGCTACCCCGGTTCTCTCGAGTGATTCTCTTTCAGTTTTAAATTCTTCCCAATGTCGAATCTTTGAGCACATTGGGGAATTTTTTTTATTTTCGATTATTTATTTAAATGTTAGTATTTTAAGTTATGGGTTTCCACATGTTCAAGAAAAATTTGAGAGATTTAAATGAGAAACAAAATGATAATTAAAGGGATCATTTTCATACTGAATTCAAATTTAGATAGAGCAAAAGATCAAGTGGTACCCAAAAAAGAAAATTTGACATAGAAATTTTTTAAGGTGTGTTGAGTGCTCAACAAATGGTGATTTATTGGGAGAAATAAGAATCTTTGTTCCTCCTTCAGGCTTGACTGATACGAAATCTGGTGGAGAACTCAACTGGTTTTAAATCAAAGCCTCTTTTACCCTTACATTTAAAATTCTCCAGTTGATGTTTTTGGGTCTGGCTGTGGGGTTTTCCACCTTTATTCCTCCTTCGTTTCCTGTAACCCTGAATCATGCCATTTTGAAAAATATATAGTAAAGTGTTCACTAGCATGGAGCTTTTAGTTACCTTTACTCACTTTCTATGATGTTTCTCCACTGCCAGCGAGTGTACATAGCCCCAATAGAGTCACCCCGACATAATAGACCTTGCTTTTTTGATAGCGAGAATCCATATCCTCGATGAAGATATCTGCATACCCTCTCCCACTATTCACTCATTTGATATAGATAACTTTTATTTCAAAAAAATTCCCTGAGCGAGTGCGAGAGGATGACATCTGTTTAATTTGCAAGGTGATATGGTTAAGGTGAATCCCTTGCTAGCTTTTTCTTCAGGGTTCATGTAGTCCTTTTTAGTTTACCAAATTTCCCTTAAGGTTTCACTAGACCATCGAGTAGACCTTTCTGCATTTCTCGAAATTTGTTCATCTATGCAGGTTAGATAGACGACTTTTCAAAGTAATCACAAGTTCCTTGGCACTTCTTGTGTTCACTGTGAGCGATGAATTAGGAACTAAGTTCTCTATGTCGCATGATTTGAGGTCAACCATTTTCTTTCTAAAAAAAAACTTCAAAAGTGAGGAAATCAAAACAGCTAAAGAAAACAAAGGCAAAATCACAGTCGATCTAGCTGAAACAAACTTATGAAACACGCACACAAAACATGAAAATGAAACTTAACAAAAATAATTTATTTATATATATATATATTTGNTTGTTTTAGGGCTTGGCCTTTTACTGGGAGGGCATTAGGTTTCCCCCTCAGATTTTGTAACCGATAAGTGCCTACCCTAATCTTCTCAGCCACTTGAAAAGGTCTGAGCCATAGATTCTGAAACTTAGAATGTTTTCCTTTAGGCTCATTTTTTCTGTCCCATTTCAAGACTAAGTCTCCTACTTCAAAATTCTTCTTCTTATATTTATGCTTATCAAACTATATTTTCACTATTTGTTGGCGGGCTATGAATTTTGATTTTGATTTTTCCCTTTCTTCTTCTAGCATGAGCAGAGTATCAATTCTTTGTTGTATGACTGATGAAGGCTTAATGGCATAGGGGCAGACCCAGGGTTCAATTCTCAAGAGCGCACCAACAAAACCCTAACTACCGTCCCTTTTGGCAACACCTGCGAAGAAGATGAGGTTTCACCAGAGGTAGAGGCAGGGGTGGTTGCAGGACTCCAGTGTCTGCAACCTTAGTTGGGACATAGATCTGTGATTACAATATTCTGTCAAAGCACTTGGTAGTTACAGTTCATTAGTATTTAACCAGTATCTACTTCGTAGTTAAAACCCTAATCATAGAGCATCATAGTATTCACCCAGATATAGTATATTCAAACATTAAGCACATTCACATAGGTTAGATCTAGAATTCATCCATATTATTAAGCACAAAGCATCATATATCTATCTATCATTCATATTACATCAAAGAACTAAGAAAGTAAACACATAGCACATCTATCTATCATTGTTCCAGCTCTTCTGCTTGGCCTTCAATCTCCTCAAACAGTTGGCACACTTCGTCCTAGACTGGTTGGAGCCTCTGAGTCACTTCCATGACTTTTCTCTGTATGGTGTGGACCTGTTGTTGAGCAGTGCATTGTTCCTAGGATTGCTTCATCCTTTCAACTACTAACATGAGCTTCAACTATGCCTATGTTGTTGCTTCTTGTTCTTTTTCCTCCTGGGGTTTTGACTCCAGTGCCCTTAGTTCAAAGTATTCAGAAAGCCACTCGTAGGTTTTTTCACTTCTACTGCTAAGCTGTTTACATTCCAGAGTGAATTATCTGATCCTCTCAACTGCTCTTCGGGCAGTGGATTCTCTTTGATCTTGCACGTCTTACTGGGTACTTGGCATTGTTCGTAGATCTAGTTCTATGATTCTATGTTGAAGTTGTTGGATAGATTCCGCAAGATGCGTTACTTGTTGCTCAACTGGTTCTTCCATCTTTTTATCTAAGCATATCATAAAGCAAAGTGCTTGACTGACTACTTCTTTGATTCAAACTTGGTGTGGAGGTAATATTTCTCCTATTGTGCAACTCGATGTTGCTCTACCATTTCCTCTTGTGCTTGCTTTAGGGTCACTGTATCTTGTTATTTCTCTTATTGCACTCGATGAAGTTGAGCTTTGGTCACATCAACTATTCTGCGGAGTTGGGAAGGATCATATCCTGACTCTGGTTCTTATGATGTCAGGGGCATAGTGGATACTGTGCGACTGGATTGAAGATCCTATTGCACCCCTACGAGTTTTGTTTCAATCCTATCATACATGGATTCTTGTTTTGATTTGGTGTTTTTCATAATATCTTGTGAGGTGTCTCATATGGTTGTGATGATGAATTCAAAGTCATTGAGCATGAGCACAGTCTGCAGGTTAGTCCTGGTGGCTTTGGATTTCTTTCATGAGGTAGGTTTCATGGGGGAAACCTTCCTTTTCTTGGAGGGATCAGTCTCATAAACAAGATCCCTAGGCAGTGTTACTTCACCTTTCTTCTGTTGATCATATTTTCCATTGGTCTCTTCTTTATCTACTTCATCATCAACTCCTTGTCCCGGTGATTCTGAAGTGGTTTCTTCTGATGCACTGCTTAGGTTTTGTACCTCTTCTATATTTTTCCTTCTACTGGTTCGAGGTGTGTTGCATTCTTCGTGAGTGGCCTTTGAGTTGCCAATTAGTTTGGGATCAGACATTTCTGTAGGGTCAGTAGGTATAAGGATCTTTGCAGACTAGTCCTTGGTTATCTCCTTGAGGTCCTCCTCTGTGAGATTATAGTACGACTAAAGCTCTTCTTTATGCTTGTTTTCATGCGCAAGCATATAAATAAAGTGTCAATCTACGCAGAAATTTATGAGGGGTATGAACTGGTGTAGGGTGTTCGACGTCATACGAGGGACAATCCCAATAGCCCTCTTCAACTGGAGATAGTATGTGTAAAATAATGCATTTGACTACCATTTTTTCCCACTTCGCTCAAGTACAAGAGTGTGGTGAACTTTGCTGCAAATGGCTTTAATGGCTCAATTTCCAGGAAGGTCACACCTTCCAACATCTCCCAGGAAGTAAATGCTATGTGGATCAACAACTAGCTAAAATGGAACTCATAGCCCTGATCCTGAGCTTCATGGCAATCCAATTCAATCTGGTTGAATAAGTGCTTCACCCAGTTCATTTGGAGTCCTTCTACACATTTTCTGGTGAGGTCAACAATGAACCCTGTGACTTGCGTAGGTCTGTTCTTTCTCACCATATTTTTTGCGATCAATTGGCAGGCTAGGCACAATGCGTCATTCTAGATGGAAGTTACCTTGTATCCTCGCATCCCATTTTCTACATTTCCATATCTGTCTTTAATCCTTTGTGCCAATGTGTGATCTGTAGCCTTCCCTAGGTAGAAGTCCTATGGGTTGGGTCCCCGCATGCTCAATATGGTGATCCTATGGATCAATGTCATATCATTTTTGATGCATCTATCTATCCATAGGTAGCCATCGTAGTAACATGATAACAGGAAGTTAACACATGCGTTAACCTCTCGATGCCTTCCAAAATGTCGAATCTTCATCACATTCAGTATGGTGGACTGCGCGAGCTTCATATTCCATGGTTGGGGGATTATTTTCGAGTTCTTCTCCTTCGTCCTAGTCAAGTATCTCTGAGGGGTGAGCATACTGTGGTTCTTACGGTCCCCTAGGTTGAATTCGTTGAATTTCAATGTCGCGGTTTTATCCTATTGTGTTCTAACTGCATGTATCCCCTTCATGAGGTATGCAGTAACCAAGGTATAATCAAAATCCCTTGGTACACTGTCACGACTCACCGCACCTGCCAAGGGTGGGATGTAGTTGGGCAGGATAGTCAGGATTAACTTCATGTTTGCCAAGTCATATCGATGCTTGGTTCTCTTCTCTGCTGCAACTCGGGATGGTCCAGATCCATGAGTAGTCGATAGGGAGGCTTGCACTCCTCTCATCGACAAGGCTTGAATCCCAACGAACATTACTTTCTCAACCATTAGATCGGTTAGAACTTCTTCTACACACTTTTTAGCTGCGCCGAGTTCTCTTAACATACACATTCAATATCGAATAACTCAGATTGATGAATGGGTGCTCAAAGCAATAGAACATGTGTCGATCTCAGTAAACACAATGCCGTAGCAATGATCTCTTTCATTGGCGTGGATACGATTTGTAAAACTATTCTCAGTGCAACAATCAATAGAATAAGTAGACAACGATGTAATGAGTCTTCTACAATAGACAAGAGGACTTCATCAATGCAGTTCTGTCCATTGCGGCACGGTCTCAATGGTCTGATGGTGAGCTTTCTGGTCATAATTGTTGTTCTAACCATTCGGGGCATCATTCTAATGGTAATAATGCCTTCAACAGATATATTTCTTCACCATGGTGAAGTGCCATGCTGCACTGTTTTGATATCCCGACGAAGTTCCAGTTTTGCAAATATTCCATTTGCGAAGTCCCCTCTGGAAAATTCTGCAACTTTTCTCTCTTCTTACTGAGCTTTCTAGCCTTCTTCGATGTGATATTTGTCTTGGTATTTCTCTTTCCATTCTGGTTCTTACCTTCTTTTAGCATAGTAACTTCACACTGTCGATATTCTTTCATTGGGTTCAAGGGAAATACCTCTTCTCTGTCTAGGGTAGGTGTTTCACTCTTTTGTGAGTCTTCTTGTGTTCTTTCAACTTCGACATCCAAATTTCTGGTTCTAAATAGCTTCGATCTATTCTCCTGTTTTTCAATCAAGTGTGTTATCCTCCTAGTCATGAAATCTTTTAGTTCTTGCTTCTTTTAATCTAGGGCTTCCTCTTCTTTTCTTCTAGTCTGATCCTTCTCAATCCAGGTTTCTCATAGTAACATAGAAAATGGGGTGTCGTTCTCAATAAATTTAACAGCCTCAAAAAATTCCTCTGTCGAAGTTCCATGAGCACTCATAGATATCCGAGTGAGTATTCTGCATGGGTTTATCAACTTTTCTTTGAATAATCCTATTCCTCCCAATGAAGGAATCATAGCAGGATTTCCTAAAATTTCCCAAGTTCTTTCTATCATGATATTCACTTATGTTTCTTCATCCAGAACACAATCAATGTCGATGTCTCCCATTCTTGTTTCTATGCATTATTTTTATTTGAATATCTCTCATAAGTTGATATTTTTGTGATCATTCAGGGTTTCTTTCATTTTTAGCAATACATTCTCTGATTCTTTCTGGGCTTCTGCCACGGTATTAGTTTCTTGATCTTCCTCAAGGTTTTCTTGCCTCATATTCATTCTTTCAACCTTATAAATAATTCTAGGGTAATCAAAAACTTCATAGTCCATAGCTTTACAACAAAGACAACTAGGTCTTCTACCAAGGCATTCCTTAGCAAGATGTCTTGGTCTTCTGCAATTATAACAAAGGGTTAACACTCTTTTTCTTTTCAATGACCCCTAACTTTTCATGTGCTGCGCACTAGGGTCATAGTAGCTAACCTGCAAAAAATTCCTTCTAGGATCCTGCATCCATTTGTTAGTCCAAACATTCTCTCTATGCATAGGAATAACATATCTTTCACTAGTTTTATCAGATCTACTCATATCAAAACTTCTTTCTTCTATCTACACCCTAGTTTTTAGGCTAGGACAAAATTTATCAAACATACCTAGATTCATACTTTTGAAACAAAAATTTCCACTTATGTTACCTTTTCAATCAAAAAATTTCACTGTTCTTACCTTTATCATAGCACAACTTGGACTCACATCCATTCATTATTTGGTTCTTTCTCTTTGGATTCAAGATAAAAATATTACAAGGTATTTACATATGTACATTGTGGGGTCATTACAACTTAACCCACCTCGCTTGGTACATCTAATTGTAGCTATATAATTACAACATTACATAATTTAATATAATCTAC
>SNQJ01S0019542.1:149802-160591 GCA_010110895.2 Picea sitchensis
ATATATATATATAACATGCATGTCTAATGGATTTAAAACAAATAACAAAGAATTATTGCTACCATACAGACTCTTGTTGGAATTGACAGTAATTCATACATAGATTAATGTGGAAGTAACAATAAAATCATACATGTAGTACTCACAGGAAAATTCATAATATAACAACATATATAGGAAAGATACATCAATTATAACACATGTACATATACACAACATGTAATTGAACATGGGGATAGGTACTTATCTTTCAATTAGAGTACACGAATTGCATGTAGACCTTCCACAAACCTCCCAGACTTAGACCACGTTGTTCATCATGCTCACCAGTGGGTCACCCCTGAGCTGGGACTAAGATCCACCTAGGGCAAGGGAATCCTTGACTAGGCTGATGTTACAGGAGACTTCATAGTACAACTGGAAGGATTCTCTCCAGGAGCCTTGTTACCCCCACTACTCATGGACTCTCATTCTCCACATGCTTGTTCCACCCCAAGAATATGCACCTTCACCATTCCACAGTCCATTGACTACTCCACTTCCCATTTCAGGGTCTCGGCAACAGGCCAGATCAGGAATTCTCAAAGCTCTGTAGCTAGTGTTGGACTCTCTCTAGGAGAAAATCACTTCCCAGCAAACTGTCTCACCTAGAGAGAGTTGCTAACATGACTAACAACCTGCCTCTTCAACCACAATCCTAACAACCTGCTTCTTTAACCATGGGCCTGAAAACCCACTTCAACCAGCTTCCACTCAGTTTCCAGCAAGGTGAGGACAACAACAAAGATCAATATAACTCAGGGAATGGAAGCAACCACAATTCAGTAAGGCACAACATGGTTTTGGAAAGTACAAATATGTTTGGATTCACAGGAGAAACACAATTCAGCTTCACGAGTTACTAGATTCAGAGGTGAGAGAAAGATGCAGATGTCGACGATGGAGGCCCCCCAGTTAGGCGAAGAATGGGAGAAAAGGAAACAAACTCCCCCCAACAAGTTGAATTTCCACCTTAAACTACATGTGCCTTATCTGACACATGTCACCCATGAAGCACACTCCTTTCCATTTGTAGGTCACCCTTATTCCCAAAGGAAATTAGGATAAAAACATATCCTTCTAATCATATTTTGGAATAATAATAAATTATTATTCTCTTGGACTTAAGCCCTTAAGATTATCCCCTATTTCCAACCTCTCAGCCCCCTTGTTACACATTATTTTGGACATTCTAATGATGACATCACAGACATGTGTTGAGGCTCTCAACATGGATTTTTCCTGAGAAGAGTAGCTTCTTTCCTACCTTACAAAGTTTCTTTTTAGAAAGGGTCTGCAGGCTGCCCATACTACACAGTGTGGAAATCCATCATTTTTGCAGGCTGCCCTATAGCTGGCCCACAGGATTTTCGCAGGCTGCTATATAGGTAGGGTGCGGCGATGTTCCAAAGCTAAAAGAGGAAAGAGGTTTCACGAAGTTTGTAGAAGGGGAATATTATAGAATGTGAGGTGGCATCTATATGGTTGCGATCCTACTGGTTTCTCTAATTTGGTGGGATCATCCTCATCCTTTTAACCACTTCACCTTCTCCTATATAATCATGGGCTTCTCATGAAAAAGGTTAAGCACAGTTGGGAAAGATCAAGTAGATAATTGACGAGAGAATAGAATGAAGATTGTGAAGAATCCTATTCTTAGTGATGCTTGAGGCCTCCATTTGTCCAGCAATATTTTGTGGATTATCTTCATGTGAATTTCAGAGCAAGTGTATGTGTGTGTTGGGATGAAGGACCACTAAAAGGGAACTTCTGACATCAAGGCAATTCGGTTTTATCTTCCACTTTTCATTAATATAATACAGTGACACGTCTCTTTCCCATAAAATGATTAGTATTTTACTACATAATTCCTTGATCACATGTTTAGGTTGTCATTGAGTTTTATTATTATTGCTTTCATGTCGATTGGTTTGTGTTATCGTAGATATGATTCTACAAGAGAACTGGAGTGAAGCAGGGACAATAAAGATATAAGGAAGCAATTCATAAGGTATGTTATCTATTCCTCTTTGGATAGTAAACTCAATGATCACAACTTAGGGAAAGCATCTTGTTCTATCTCATTTTGTTCTAGATCCGGGTGGATCTAGGGTGATTAGTTCATGTCTGAATCTATTGATTTAACCAACAAAAAAATTGGTGACTCCGCTAGGGATGAACAACTACTTTGTGGTTTTTTGTTGGCCATTTTTTTTTGACCTATTCTTTTCACTTGATATCAATCTCCGAGTCTCTGGGAGACCCATTCACTCTCCCTGGGTTTAAAATTCCACTTAGAAGTTTTGTATTTCTCCCAATTTTCTTGATTTTTCAAACATGTCTGCACTGCACGTTATAGGTATCCCATAGAAACCATTCATTTCCGCACCCTGGTAGTTCCTTCCTGTGCATAATTTCCGCATCCTACACGTTTCTGTCTTGCAAAAATCATACATTTCCGCACTGTGTTATACTGCCCGCCTGCGGCGGCGTTTGAAATTTTTTTTTATTTGGGTTTTGGCTTCTACTGTGTCCCAATTTTTCTTTACTCAGCTACGAAAGGATTTTTAATGTCATTTCTTGACTCCTACAGATTGTTTCAGCTCGATCTTGATTGGTTTCGAAAATCAAATACCTCTTTTTGATTCTTTTTCGATCTTTGTTTTTATCGACATGGATATAATCTCTGGACTTGTGTCCGAGTGCTTTCTCGATCAAAGATTTTGGTTTGGATTTGGATTTGTAAGTTGGTTACATCTTCTGGGTTTCTTAATGATCAGAAAAACATTTCTTGTTCATATTTGAAGAGACATTTTCTTGTCAATTTTTATTTTTATCTCCATTGAAAGATCGATTTGGGTGTTTGTTGAGTGTTTTATTTTCATGTGTTGCTTATCCTTTCTTAGTTCCATCCCTGTTTTGGTTTCTAAAATAAAAAAATTAAAGTTTTTTTAGTCTTTTAAGCAATCATTTATTCAGAAAACATTGGCATTTGAAATATTGAAAGAGAATGAATAGTGAAATTATGTTGATGATGATTGTTTGGTACTACATTCAAAAAAGGGAATTGTACATCGTAGTTTGCATTATTCCAGAAAAATTCTTTCTCCCTACTGTAGACAAAATTCATCGAACAAAATTTTGCATCATTCATTTCTATTTACACGTTATTGGGTCAAAGTCTCATATAACATTGGTTTCATTCCCATCTCCTTCTTGAGTAACAACAACCTTTAATAATATTGTGAAACTCTAAAATTCAACTAGTAACTTTTTCTAGGACTCTTTTACACCAACATTAGCTAGGCTAGATATTTGGAATAGGCAGTGAGACACACTCTTCAAAGAAAAAAACACACCATAGTATCTTGTGATAGGGAGTGTTCAAATCCATTTGCAACATTTTGTCATGGGAAGCCCTTCTCACATAAGGGTCAAACCTGAGGTCGCATTGATATTGGCAGAGTCACTCACCCTGCTCTGTTGGTCTGAGTGTGAAGATTGTACGTATTATGGGGGTCTCTTGAAGGTATACCCACAATGAGTGGAAGACTCTCAAGTTGATTTCTGGCTCGATACCCTGCCCTTGCGTGTGGATCAAACTATCTATTGTTTCCCCAGGCATCACTGTTGTTTGTGGTAACTTTATTAGCCTATCTTCCTAAGGTATTACATAAGGTGACTGTGGAGGGGAAAGTCTCTGCGGTACCTATAATCAACATTGTCTAGAATCACTCGGGCTCCTTAGAGGGTATACCCACAATTATGTGTGGGATCTTGCACAAGGGTGTAATTTTATTAAGCAGGTCAGCAACGTAACTTTTCCACCCTAGCCTAGCCCCTTCTTGTCTTCAATTCACCACATTGGATTTCATCACCAACTAGTGACTTCGGAATCAGAAGGTCTTGTTTTCTTAGTTTTGATTCCTAGATTGTTCTAGCAAATGTTTTTTGTTTACGTAGTTGGCCATAGATTTTTTCCGTAGATTTTTTGGTTCAACCAACATTGACCCTCCACGTCATTCACGTAGGATGCAAGGACTACCTCCAGAAGAGCCAAAATTTTATCAACCCTTTCCTCCTAATCCATCAGAGGATTCTCCTCAACAGAGTGAGATACAGGACCATGTACCCTCACAACCAAAAAGGACCGATTCTCTAGAGATCTTTCAAACTATTTTTGATCCTCTAGAAGCTTTCCGCTACCCCCTGGATACGAGAGACGTATTCTCTGACTCAATTCCTCCGAAGAACTTGTTATTAACAATTTTGGATTATCTCCCGATATTTTTGTGAGCCTTAATGAGGATCCTTACTAGAACACTGACATAGCTTAGACTTTGACTTCTAGAAGCAACCCTTCTACCTCAGAGACAATAGTTGAAATACCTACCGCTTTTGAACCTCTTGAAACATCTTACACATTTAAGATACCATTGGATCACTTTAACAATACAACATGCCATTATTTTCCTAGTTCAAAAGCCTTCTCAGCTGGTCCCAGTTCAACCATCCCTCTTCAATAGGCCCATTCCACGATGGTCCCAAATAGTATGATTATTCCCACTGGGAATATGGTGACTAGACAAACACCTATTGGAACACCACTTTTACCTAGTCAGATCTCATCACTTCCTCTTGGGTATAATGCATTGAATGCTTCTATTCCCAATCCTACCCCAGTTCCATCCAAAATTTCTGGAGTCTTCATCCCTCCTGGGAACAATCCTATTCCTAGTTTTATTCCAACACTCCCTCATCCCCCTTCCAGAGGGTCTTATCCACCCCTCACCGACGGATCCAACCCGAGTGGCGTTACTCAGTATTTCACACATAATTATCAGATTTCTGTTGGTAGATAATTTAACCCTGGGGGCCAATCTCAACCTCCATTTGGAGGAAAACCCCCACCAACCCCACCCTATGGGTAGAACATCTTGGCAACATTATCCCATTATTGGAAATTTCTTACCCAGGGTAATACTCAATCGACTTTGGAGAAACAACCTTAAGTCATTACTTTCATACCCCCTAGTACGGGCCAACCTTACCCTAGGACCTCCAATCCCATTTGGGGTTCAAACGTTCCATATACTATCCCTTTCCAAGGGAACATACCTAATTTGTACAACCCCACGGGCTACCTGCCACCACACCAACACGTCATGAGTACCCTCACGTGAATAGACAGTCACCCTTTCTAGCCACTTTGAACCTCCCTGATCTATCTCAAATTTTGAATGACCCTAGTCGTCACTCTCCTCATTGGCCTATCACACCCTCCAAACTACCATCTGACATTCCTAAGTTCGATGGTAAACCTGGAGAGGACCTGAACAATCATTTAATGAATTTCCACCTTTGGTATTCATCCAACTCTTTGATGGATGACTCCATTTGGTTATGCCTTTTTCAACGAACTCTCACGTGTTCAGCCGTGAAGTGGTATATAGAATTACCACAAGGCTTATTCACAAATTTCAACACCCTAGCTATGGATTTTCTCACTCAATACCAATTGCCAATCTGTTATGAAATGGGGACCGATATTTTGAGTTATTTCAAGCAAAGTAAAGCCACTCATATCTTTGATCACATTCATGAGTGGAGATGAAGACATCATCTAATCAAACTCAATCTTCCTGATCAGTTATTGGTAGAATGGTTCATGAAATACTTCGTGAATGACATATCTAAAGACATTGCTATGGGTGGAGTTGTCACAGAATAACAGGCGATCAGTCATGCCCAGTATCTTGATCTCATTTATTCACAAATGGGTACTCTTTACTATCTTCTCCCTAATGCATCTCGTCCTTCTACCACGACCACCTCAACAACCCCAACGGTTTCTCATGCCATTGATGGTGTGATAGGTACTTTCCATGCTCAAACTTAATCTACACAAACCTTTCACACCATGCCCAAATCCCATGCTTCTAATTCTCAAACTGCTCCAACGCCCACCCCTCCCACCGGTAAAACTTCAGAAGTGAACGTCGTTCAATCAAATCCTACCAGTAAAAATAAATCTAAAAAAGGGAAGGGTAGGAATAAGGAGGATAAGAATAGAAACCCGCAATCCGATAAGGCCAAGACACAACCTGCTAAAGATAAGGATAAACACAAACCTCATTATCCTTACCTTATATGTGGTGATGTTCACTACACGAAGCATTGTCCAAGATGTGTTGAGGTCATGAAGTTCCTCCAAGGGACCCCAAAACCTCCTACCCCTATCGTCTTGTATCAACCCTTCCCTTTTCAACAACAAGCTCAATTGGTCATCCATGATCAACATTCTTCCTCCACCACCTCCTATGTACTTATGTGTAACGGTGATTTAAAGAAGAATGACATCATAGCTACCACTCGTGCCATAGATTACCCTTCCTCCAAGGAAAAAGTTGACGATATACCACCTTTGTTGGTTCAACAATATCCCTCGGCTCCACCTTCTAATGGTCCTCTTCATATCAAACGAACGAACCCTGATACAATCCTTCTCCCTCCTCCCAAGGGTGTGGTTCGAAAGTCTTCTTTCAATCCTCATGCATGTGTTGTCCAGAACTACAGTATAGTATAATATTTGGCACAAGAACCATCTACAATGTTATCCCTCGAAGTCCTTCAGAGTTGTTCGACACAACACAAGGCACTGTTGAAAGCTATCGGTGGAATCAACCCTACGGATACAAATTTAATAATCTTTGACTTGGAAGATCACATTCCAAGTTTACCCCCTCAGCTCGCATTTCAAATACAAGTTGTTGTCTCCGACAAGAACATTTGTAGAATAGTTATTGATGAGGGCACCTCGATGTGTGTCATGTCTATTGCCTACGGGAAAGCCATCGGCTCTCCTCCCTTAACTGAATCACACAACACGCTCAAAGAATTTAATGGCTCTAGCTTTAAACCTTACGGTGTCCTCTCGTCGTTTCCTATTATGTTAGAAGGAAAAATGATCAGCGTTGAAGTTGAGGTCTTTGATGCTCCTCTTGATTACAATCTTTTACTTGGTTGTAGCTAGATCGATTCCATGTGTGCAGTTGTGTCTACTCTTTTCTGTATCATGTGCTTTCTACATCAGGGAAAAATAGTTACAGTAGACCAACTGGCCTTCTTTAACTCCGATACACGTACCAACAACGTCCCTTTCATCACAAAGACACCCCCTGGGTGTGAGAATGTTAGTGTGGGTCTACTAAAAGATTCCACTCTGATGGGTACGTTTCCAATCCCACCACCCGACGTTCCACCTATTTTGGTTGCCTCAATTAACATGATATCCACCTCTGTCCTTGAAACTCCCATGTCTTCTGACCCATGGATAGTACCCACCCTCGGTGATTATTTTCACTACGATGACCAGATGCCTTTAAGTCTAGTTGAATCCACCTACCACGCCATTCAATGCGTTGACCCTTCTAATCCCTCTCTTCATGATTCGTCTCCTGATCTGTTCCACATTTTTTTTCCCATGGATGAGATGATTATGTCAGTTATGTTGATGGAAGATACCCCTTGGGACGATGGACATCATCATTCCATTCTCTTTCTCAAACAACACACACTCAAGAGTTACCAACGGATCTCAACCCCATCGACTATTGTCGTTATTGCTTTGGTTCCTGACTCCACAAATGATGTGTTATATGAAGGGAACTTAAGTAACATTTCACCCACCATCTCCCTCGACATCTCTATCAAACCTGGCATTTTTGAAAATGTGCATATCGAAGCTTCCTGTTCCACCGAGGAGGTTGTCACATATAAGTCACTTTTCCAAGAGTTTTCTGATATCTTTGCATGGAGCTACGAAGAGATTCTCGACATTGAATCTGATATTGTTGTACACAAAATTAAGACATACCCAGGCGCCAAAACCATCTGGCAGAGACATTGTCCAGTCCACCCCCGTAAAACAGTTGTTATTAAGCTTGATGTCGAAAAAATTCTTAAATCCATCTTTATTTATCCTATGGCTTTGACTGATTGGGTATCCAATCTAGTTACAGTTAACAAGAAACAAGGTACCATCTATGTCTGTGTTGATTATCGGGATATCAACAAAGCTTGTCCTAAGGACAACTTTCCTACCCCCTACGTTGACCAAATCATCAATGATTGCACCGGAAGTGAAATCTTCTCTTTGATGGATGGTTTCTTCGGATATAATCAAATCAACTTCTTACCCGCGGATCAACACAAAACCTCTTTTATTTGTCCTTGGGGCACTTTTACCTACTAGAAAGTGCCCTTCAGCTTAAATAACATCGGTGCAACATTTCAACATGCTATGTATTATTTTTTCCATGATATTAAGCACATTGTACAACCATGTTTAGATGACCTACTAGCACATTCCATGCTCATTTGACCCACCTCCGAGCCATTTTCCTTCGCTGTCGGTTCTATCGTATACGCTTAAACTTACACAAATGTGTCTTTTGTGTGGATTCTGGATGAATCCTGGGATTTATTGTGTCACATCAGGGGATCAGGGTAGATCCTTTGAAGCTCGAGGGGATCCTCAATATCCCTCCTCCTTCCTCACTTCGCTAGCTACAAAGTTTGCAAGGGAAGGAAAACTTTCTATGTCGTTTTATCCCAAACTATGTTGAGTTAACCCTCAGATTTATGCGACTATTAAATAAAGGCTCCGAGTTTGTATGGGACACCACTAGTAACAAAGCCTTCGATGCTTTGAAATCAAATTTAACCCATACCCCACTACTTTTCCCGCCCGATTATAGTCGAGATTATTTCCTTTATCTCGTTGCTTCGGATTTGACCATTGCCATTGTTCTGGTCCAAGAAGACGATTTACACGATGAACATGTAATTTATTATTTGATTCAGAGTCTCATGACTACCGAAGAAAAGTATTTACATGTTTAAAAACTGGCCTTGGAAACTTTCCAAGTTGTCCAACGATTCTAGAACTATATCTTACTACGAAAGACCACCTTTATTTTTGATTGCAACCCCATGAAACACATTCTTACCTGCCAATTTCTCGGGGGTAAATACTCCAAATGGATAGTCATTCTCCAGGAGTTTGGCTTAGAATTCGAACGTTCTAAGTCTAAGAAATCCTTGGTGTTTGTTGAACTGATACGTGGCCTTCCCTGCACTAAGACAGAAAATGTAGCAGAGGACTCTTTACCCGATGAGTCTATTTTTTTAATCAGTTATGATGACCTTTGGTATGGTGATATCATTGTCTATCTCCAAAATCATAATTTTTGGCCCAATTTGCTTAGCACTGACTATCGTTGAATCCGCTATCAATCCCATCAGTACACCATCCTCGGTGACACTCTTTATCGTCGTGGGGTTGACTTTGTTTTTCGATGCTGTCTCACCTATGATGAAGCTAAGAAAGCCTTAAATGACTGCCACTCAGGAGCATGTGGTGGTCATATATCAGGGTATGCTACTGCCCAGAAGATCTTACGGATTGGGTATTTTTGGCCTTCTTTATTTAAATATTGTATTACTACTATTCAAAACTGCCATGCTTTCCAAACATACAACAATAAGATAAGATCTCATCCCACTCCCTTACACCTTGTAGTTTCCGTTGGACCTTTCGCTAAATGGGGTATCGATTTCATGACCTGTAACCCTGACTCATTCGGGGGGCATGGATACATTATTGTAGCCATGGATTATTTCACAAAATGGGTCGAGGCGATGCCTACATTTGACAACACTGGAAAAACTGCATCAGTTTTCATTTTCAATCACATCATCACACGATTTGGAATCCCATAGTCTATTGTCACTCATCACGATAGCCACTTTTGAAACTTCATGATGTCTGAGCTTACAAAAAATTTGGGTCTTCGACATGAAAACTCAACCCCCTACTATCTACAGGCCAATGGCCAAGTCGAAGCAATCAACAAGGTTCTTATCACCATGCTTCGATAGATTATAGGAATTCACAAAACAAGCTTTAACACGATGTTGTTCTCAGCATTATGGGCCTATCGGACGTTCATGAAGTATGCCACATGGATTACACCTTTCCAATTAGTGTATGGTATAGAAGCTATCCTATCGATTGAATGTGAAATTTCATCGTTAAAACTAGTCGTTGAACTTCTCCCAAACACCTCTGCTGAAGAATAATGTTTGTTGTATATGATGCAATTGGACGAAGCTCATTGTGATTCCACCCTAGTTATTGAAACCCAGAAGAAATGTGTCAAAGCCTAATAGGAAAAACATGTCAAGCCATGTGCTTTCTTTGAGGGCAATCTAGTTCTTCTCTATGAACAAGCTCGTGATTTTCTAGGAGCCGGGAAATTCGAGGCTATGTGGCAAGGCCCTTATATCATCAAACAATTGTTGGAGAAGGGAGCTTACATGTTAGTAGATTATGATGGCATTCATTTGAGTGAACCCAAAAATGGGCTTTACTTGAAGAAGTACTATTCTTATACTATCTTTGCATGAGTACTTGTATTTTACTGTATCATACTATTATGTGCTACGTTTGTGCATTTTTTCTTCATTATTTGGTTTCTACCCTCGACCACTTATCTTGCGTTTTTCTCGGTTTTTAGATGTCAGAGTCTTCGTGCAAGATACCAGATATATAAAATATGCAGGACAGGAACGAAATGCTAGAAATAACAGAATAACAGTAAAATATCCAGCATAATCTTCACAATACACAGAAATGATATACGAAATAGCAACAGAAATAGCACTTGAACAGAAATAGCACTTGATT
>SNQJ01S0019543.1:27474-40414 GCA_010110895.2 Picea sitchensis
GAAGTTATGACGTTTTTACCCGAAACACCTGATTTTGACTAGTTTCAGGACTAGCCACAAACCCTATTTTCCACAGAGTGTAACTCCCAAAATACAATGACCCACAAGATGAATTTTTAACCACAGATACTTGGATATGTTTTTTAACCACAAGGCGATGTCGTGCAATGGTCATAAATTCCGCATCAAACAATTGGATGAAACCAGAAAAACTTAAGATAGTGGGATAACTGCAGTATTCCAGGTGACTAATGTTTCCTCTAAGAGTGACAGACATCCCCAAGAATCTGAAAATAGATACTATGGGTATTTAAATGATATAATTGAGTGTGACTTTAATTCCTTCAAATTATTTATGTTCGATGTCAAATCGTATATGTTATGAATGCATGAACGCGATGAGGAAAGAACTGTTATTCAACATGACAATGGATTTCCAATGATTAAAACAACGGTGTTTGAAATAGGACATGCTCGCTATGCTTTTCCAAGCCAATGTGAACAGGTCTTTTACTCAAATGTTCCAGGTGAGAGGGATTGGTCATTTGTTGTTAGATATTATCCAAGAGGAAGGCCCATTAAGTATACTCATTTACAGGAAGAAGATGATATTGAATATCAAGAAGATGATTCACCAGATCAGACAGAGATGAAAGATCATGAAAGGTCGATAGATAAAGAAAATGAATAATATCATGATCTGGGCGTAGGAGACAATATTACAATTCTTGATTATGATGTCGATGAAAATATGATCGAAAATGACATTGATGATGATGATGATATCGACAATCCTTTCAACACCGTTTCTAAACTGGATGATGATATAGATGTCGAGTTCGATGAAGAAGATCAAGATACAGAATAAATATGATTACATAGATGTTGAGGTTGGATTAGGTACGTGAATATATATTTTAATTTGTATGAATTATTCTCTTAAAATAATTTACTTATAATGTCATGGGTTAATTACATGTTTTTAAGTTTTATGTGACGTTTTTATATCCTATGTTACATGTTGTTTAATTATTATGTGAAACCTGAAAATAGTTGCCAATATACTAAAGTATGTGGCAAACTAAAAATATCATTTACAAACACATAATTTCATTTACCTTCATTAATTGTTTCTTTTGTAGTTTCTATGCATGAATCTTACTAGGGCGTTGCTTTCGATTATTTTATATTTTATAGATTGGGTATTGGGGATCAATTGAGAGTGATGTGAGGGGGAGGGAAGGGACCATATGAGATTCCACCTTCACATGGTTGGCCTTGTTCAATAGAGGATAAATTATTCTTGAAACCAAGAGAATCTCTTTCATTTTTATACCATCATGATCATATATGTCATCAATATTGTTGTCGTAGTATTGCATCAATGAAGTTTCGATGAACGTGTTTTTCATTTCTATAGAATTTTCGTTGAAACCCTATTTTTCTTTCAAAGAACACAAATTGGTTGACGCAAATTTTAAGTTTGTATTAATCTTTCTTCATTTTTCAATTAGGTTCTACATTAGTGTATATACAATGTATCTGTGTCATAGTTGTGATGAAAATTTCAACTTTTTCATTTATTGCTTAATCGACACCATAAAAATACTCCCTTGTAGTACTAGATGCGGGGATGTGTGTATTGTTGAACGAATATTACAAGGAACAAGGAATGGAAATTGTACTAGGACTAGACATGTGCAACAGTGACCTCTGAATGGGGCCAACGTTAAAAATTTTCCAAACTGTTTCTGTATGCACTAAAATTTGACATGGATAGACTATTGGCATGCCTTAACAATATGGGAGGTTTTCTAGACTCAAATTTGACTCACACACCCACTTTATTCCATCATCAATTCATCATGTAAACCATAAACCCTATTTTTCATATGTTCGAGTAGATATGTTAATGATTCCTAATTTCATGTTTGTATTTGACTCAAGGTACAACTAGCTTGCAAAGTATCAAATTTTAATTTCAAGTTGATAAACCAAATATGAAATGAATCCTAATTAAAACCATCAAATGTTGGAATTTGTCATTTAAGTGTAGTGTCATGTAGTTATGTTTTAAAACATAAAGAGAGTAGTCTCTATAGAAGCAGAGAAATATATTGATATTGGATTCTCATCTAAGATGATTTTGATATTTTTAAGCTTCAAGAAATATTGAGATATATGGTGGTGTGAAAAGAAGTAGAATAGGTACTATAGGAGAAAATCGAGGATAATAATCAAGGATAATTTAGTACCCATCACTTATGAAAACATTTTTGTCGGCAAGAGAGACAAAGAAGGGAATTTTTCGACAAGAGACAAGGAAAGGATATCATCACAAGAGCAACAAATGTAAATAATCTTGCGACAAATTATCTATACTATTGACGAAAAACATTCTTCGATAGTATAGCTAATTCATCACAAGAATATTTACATGTGATAAACAAAGGAAATGGATGATGTGGTTCCAAGTATAGCTAATTCGTCGCAAGTATCTTCAAATGTACACATGGGATACAATTCGTCACCTTTCTTCATTTTTATTTCAGGTTCTACATTATTGTATATACAATGTATGTGTGTCAAAGTTGTTAGGAAAAATCCCCCTTTTTTTATTGCTTAATAAACACCATAAAGATATTCCCTTGTAGTATTATATGCGTGGGTGTGTGTACTCTCGAACCGAACAAAAATTATACTAGGACTAGACACAGGAAACATTGACCTATGAATGGGGCCAACGTTGAATTTTTTTCAAATTGTTTCTGTATGCACTGAAATTTGACATGGATAGACTATTTGCATGCCTCAATGATATGGGAGGGTTTATGGACTCAAATTTGACTCACACAACCACTTTATTCCATCATCAATTCATCATGTAAACCATTAACCCTATTTTTCTTTCAATGTACACAAATTGGTTGATGCAAGTTTTAAGTTTGCATCAGTCTTTCTTCATTTTTATTTTAGTTTTGACATTAATGTATATACAATGTATCTATGTCATAGTTGTGATAAAAAAATCCCTCTTTTTCATTGATTGCTTAATCAACACCATAAAAATACTCCATTGCAGTACTAGATGTAGGGACGTGTGTACTTTCGAACAAATTTTAAAAGGAACAAGGAACGAAAATTGAACTAGGACTAGACACAAGCAACAGTGACCTGTGAATGGGGCCAATGTTGAAATTTTTTCAAACTGTTTTTGTATGCATTGAAATTTGACATGGATAGACTATTCACATGCCTTAATGATATGGGAGGGTTTATGGACTCAAATTTGACTCACACACCTACTTTCTTCCATCATCAATTCATCATGTAAACCATAAAACCTAATTTTATTTCAAAGTACACAAATTGGTTGACGCAAGTTTTAAGTTTTCATCGGTCTTTCTTCATTTTTCTTTCAGGTTCTCCATTAATGTATATACAATGTATCTGTGTCATAGTTGTGATGAAAAATCCCTCTGTTTTGTTGATTTCTTAATCAAAACCATAAAAATACTCCCTTCCAGTACTAGATGTGTGGACGTGTGTACTATCGAACGAATTTTAAAAGGAACAAAGAATGGAAATTGTACTAGGACTAGACACGGGAAACAGTGACCTGTGAATGAAGCAAACATTGAAATTTTTTCAAATTGTTTTTGTATGCACTAAAATTTGACATGGATAGAGAATTTGCATGTCTTAACAATATGGGAGGGTTTATGGAATCAAATTTGACTCATACACCCACTTTCTTTCATCATAAATTTATCATGTAAACATAAACCCTATTTTACTTTCAAAGTACACAAATTGGTTGATGCAAGTTTTAAGTTTGCATCATTCTTTCTTCATTTTTCTTTCAGGTTCTACATTAATGTATCTGTGTCATAGTTTTGATGAAAATTCCTTATTTTTATTTGATTGCTTAATCAACACCATAAAAATACTCCCTTGCAATAATAGATGTGGGGAAGTGTATACTGTCGAACAAATTTTAAAAGGAACAAGGAACAAAAATTGTACTAGGACTAGACATGGGCAACAGTGACCTGTGAATGGGGCCATCTTTGAAATTTTTTCAAATTGTTTCTGTATGCACTGAAATTTGACATGGATAGACTATTTGCATGCCTTAACTATATGGGAGGGTTTATGGACTCAAATTTCACTCACACATCCACATTCATCCATTATCAATTCATCATGTAAACCATAAACCCTAATTTTATTTCAAAGTACACAAATTGGTTGACGCAAGTTTTAAGTTTGCATTAGTTTTTCTTCATTTTTCTTTCAAGTTCTACATTAATGTATATACAATGTATCTGTGTCATAGTTGTGATGAAAAAAACCTCTTTTTCATTGATTTTTTAATCAACACCATAAAAATACTCCCTTTTTGTACTAGATGCGGGGACGTGTGTACTGTCAAACAAATTTTAAAAGGAACGAGGAACGGAAATTGTACTAGGACTAGACACGGGAAACAGTGACCTATGAATGGGGCCAACATTGAAATTTTTTCAAATTGTTTCTGTATGCATTGAAATTTGAAATGGATAGACTATTCGCATGCCTTAACGATATGGGAGGGTTTATGGACTCAAATTTGACTCACACGCCCAATTTCTTCCATCATCAATTCATCATGCAAACCATAAAACCTAATTTTCTTTCAAAGTACACAAATTGGTTGATGCAAGTTTTAAGGTTTCATCATTATTTCTTCATTTTTCTTTCAGGTTCTACATTAATGTATATACAATGTATATGTGTCATAGTTGTGATGAAAAATACCTCTTTTTCTTTGATTACTTAATCAACACCATAAAAATATTCCCTTGCAGTACTAGATGTGGGGATGTGTGTACTGTCGAACAAATTTTAAAAGGAACAAGGAACAGAAATTGTACTAGGACCAGACACAGGCAATAGTGACCTGTGAATGGGGCCAATGTTGAAATTTTTTCAAATTGTTTATGTATGCACTGAAATTTGACATGCATAGACTATTTGCATGCCTTAACAATATGGGAGAGTTTCTGGACTCAAATTTGACTCACACACCCAATTTCTTCCATTATCAATTTATCATGTAAACCATAAACCCTATTTTTCTTTCAAAGTACACAAATTGGTTGACGCAAGTTTTAAGTTTGCATCAGTCTTTCTTAATTTTTCTTTCAGGTTCTACATTAATGTATATATAATGTATCTATGTCATAATTGTGATGAAAAATCCCTCTTTTTTGTTGATTTCTTAATAAACACCATAAAATACTCCCTTACAGTACTAGATGCGGGGACATGTGTACTGTCGAACGAATTTTAAAAGGAACAAGGAACAAAAATTGTACTAAGACTAGACATGGGAAACAGTGACCTGTGAATGGGGCCAATGTTGAAATTTTTTCAAATTGTTTCTGTATGCGCTGAAATTTGACATGGATAGACTATTCACATGCATTAACAATATGGGAGGGTTTCTGGACTCAAATTTGACTCACAAACCTACTTTCTTCCATCATCAATTCATCTTCTAAACCATAAACCTTATTTTTCTTTCAAAGTACACAAATTGGTTGACACAAGTTTTCAGTTTGCATCAATATTTCTTCATTTTTCTTTCAAGTTCTACATTAATGTATATACAATGTATCTGTGTCCTAGTTGTGATGAAAAATTCCCTCTTTTTCATTGATTTCTTAATCAACACCATAAAAATACTCCCTTGCAGTACTAGATGCGGGGACGTGTGTACTGTCGAACGAATTTTAAAAGGAACAAGGAATGTAAATTGTACTAGGACTAGACACGGGCAACAGTGACCTATGAATGTGAACAACGTTGAAATTTTTTCAAACTGTTTCTGTATGCACTGAAATTTGACATGGATAGACTATTTGCATGCCTTAATGATATGGGAGGGTTTTTGGACTCAAATTTGAGTCACACACCCACTTTCTTCCATCATCAATTCATCATGTAAACCATAAACCCTATTTTTCTTTCAAACTGCACAAATTGGTTGACGCCAGTTTTAAGTTTGCATCAGTCTTTCTTCATTTTTCTTTCAGGTTCTACATTAATGTATATACAATGTATTTGTTTCATAGTTGTGATGAAAAATCCCTCTTTTTCATTGATTTCTTAATCAACACCATTAAAATACTCCCTTGCAGTACTAGATGCGGGGATGTGAGTATTGTGGAACGAATTTTAAAAGGAACAAGGAATGGAAATTGTACTAGGACTAGACATGGGCAATAGTGACCTATGAATGGAGCCAATGTTGAAATTGTTTCAAACTATTTATGTATGCACTGAGATTTGACATGGATAGACTATTTGCATCCTTAACGATATGGGAAGGTTTTTGGACTCAAATTTGACTCACACTCCCACTTTCTTCCATCATCAATTCATCATGTAAACCATAAACCTTGTTTTTCTTTCAAAGTACACAAATTTGTTGATGCAAGTTTTAAGTTTTCATCAGTCTTTCTTCATTTTTCTTTGAGGTTCTATGTTAATGTATATACAATGTAGCTTTGTCATAGTTGTGATTGAAAATCCCTCTTTTTTGTTGATTGGTTAATCAACACCATAAAAATACTCCCTTGCATTACTAGATGTGGGGACTTGTGTACTGTCAAACAAAATTTAAAAGGAACAAGGAACATAAATTATACTAGGACTAGACACGGGCAACAATGACCTGTGAATGGGGCCAACGTTGAAAGTTTTTCAAACTATTTATGTATGCACTCAAATTTGACATGGATAGACTATTCACATGCCTTAACGATATGGAAGGGTTTCTGGACCCAAATTTTATTCACACACCCACTTTATTCCATCATCAATTCATCATGTAAACAATAAACCCTATTTTTCTTTCAAAGTACACAAATTGGTTGACGTGGGTTTTACGTTTGCATCACTCTTTCTTCATTTTTCTTTCAAGTTCTACATTAATGTATATACAATGTATTTGTTTCATAGTCGTGATGAAAAAACCCTCTTTTTCGTTGATTGTTTAATAAACACCATAAAAATACTCCCTTTCAGTAATATATGTGGGGATGTGTGTACTGTCGAATGAATTTTAAAAGGAACAAGGAATGGAAATTGTACTAGGATAAGACACGGGCAACAATGACCTGTGAATGGAGCCAACGTTGAAATTTTTTCAAACTATTTCTGTATGCACTGAAATTTGACATGGATAGACTATTTGCATGCCTTAATGATATGGGAGGTTAATTTGACTCACACACCCACTTTCTTCCATCATCAATTCATCATGTAAACCATAAACCTTATTTTTCTTTCAAAGTACACAAATTGGTTGACGCAAGTTTTAAGTTTGCATCAATCTTTCTTCATTTTTCTTTCACGTTCTACATTAATGTATATACAATGTATCTGTGTCATAGTTGTGATGAAAAATCCCTCTTTTTCGTTGATTTCTTAATCAACACCATAAAAATACTCCTTTGTGGTACTAGATGTAGGGACCTGTGTACTATCGAACTAATTTTAAAAGGAACAAGGAACGGAAATTGTACTAGTACTAGACACGGGAAACATTGACTTGTGAATGGGGCCAACGTTGAAAGTTTTTCAAACTGTTTCTGTATGCACTGAAATTTGACACGGATAGACTAATTGCATGCCTTAACAATATGGGCAGGTTTCTAGACTCAAATTTGACTCACACACCCACTTTCTTCCATCATCAATTCACCATGGGAACCATAAACCCTATTTTTCTTTCAAAGTACACAAATTGGTTGACGCAAGTTTTAAGTTTACATCAGGCTTTCTTCATTTTTATTTCAAGTTCTATTGCTTAATAAACACCATAAAAATACTCCCTTACAGTACTAGATGCAAAGACGTGTGTACTTTCGAACAAATTTTAAAAGGAACAAGGAACGGAAATTGTATTAGGACTAGATCAACATGGGCAACAGTGACCTGTGAATGGGGCCAACGTTGAAATGTTTTCAAATTGTTTCTATATGCATTGAAATTTGACATGGATAGAATATTTGTATGCCTTAACGATATGGGAGTGTTTCTGGACTCAAATTTGACTCACACACCCACTTTTTTCCATCATCAATTCATCATATAAACCATAAACCCTATTTTTCATATGTTCTAGTAGATATGTTGATGATTCCTAATTTCATTTTTGTATTTGACTCAAGGTACAACTAGCTTGCAAAGTATCAAATTTTAATTTCAAGTTGATAAACCAAATATGAAATGAATCCAAGCATCATTTGATATCGACGCAAGAGCGACAAATGTAAATAATCTTGCGACGAATTAGATATACTATCGTCGAAAAAAGTTCGTCGATAGTATAGCTAATTCGTCGCAAAAATGTGTCTTTGAATGGTGTTACATGGTTTTCAAGGAGTGCATGGATTATATGGTGCAATGTAGTGTATTCTATAAGAACAATCTCTATGCCAAACCTCAAAATGGATAGTACCATATCTTGTTCATAAGACATATATTCTTTGTATGTTTCCTTTGTGGTGGCTCAAGCCCTCACACATGATGCATGACAATGAAATGTAACAAATTGACTATTGAATGATAGTGTTATGTCACATGAAAATTATGAATTGACTTAGCTTGCAAATGAACTTTGACAAGCCCTTATGGCCCAAGCATCATTTGATCGGTAGGATATTGATAGCTTTCAAGACTCTTATCTCTGCAAGGAATGTTTCTTTGGTAGTATATTGGTAGATTTCAATATTCTTATCTCTTATATCTTAGTACATGACGACCGTCGGGGACAATTTGAGAAAAAACAAGAAAATTACAATTTTTGAAAGGTAAAATCTGAGCAAACTCAAAACTAATATGCCTTACCTTCATACATAAAACATACATGTACCTTATACTCCACCTTAATAGTTACATAACATTAATGTAAAACAACCTTAAAACTAGAAATTATACATGTTCAAATAGGTTTCCACTAACACTCTTATAAACTAAAACCACATTATATATTAAACACAAAACATTTAAATTAAACACAAAACATGCTCTCTATAGGAGGTCAATATCCTTAGAGTGGGATATGGATTCCATTAGAAGTTTTTTTGCATGACAGGTGGGTCTCATACAATGGTTTGGGGGAGAAATCTAGGGAATTATTCTCTAAATTAATATTATTGAGCTAATGTGCCACAATCAAGGCCTTAAACCACAACATGGACCTTTGGCATACAAGTGGACTATAGTCATGAACCTAAGACCCATCCATGATGATCAAGAAGACCTCATAATGTCACCAATATTCAACTAATTGGAAGCCAAAGACTCCCTAGAGAGGACTCATGTCATGATTTTTAGGTCTTGTTGATGGTGGTTCATGAGCTTGAGAAGGTTTAGTTAGGGCCTTAGGCCATTGTTTCCAACTTTCCATGTATATGCCTCTACACCCATTTTCAAAGTACAAAACCTAATCATGATGCATATGTCCCTCTTAAAGGCCAATTAAGTTATGTTATGTTGGTTTGAGGACTTGTTCAAGGCTCTTGATGACAACTTGTTGATGCAGGAGCATCGCCAGCACCATCAAGCGAGCCAGCGCGGAAGCGGAAGACAGTTGGATGAGCCAGCGCAAAATTTGAAAAGAATTCTTTGGGACTATTGCGCAGATTTTAAATGACTCATTTAAGAGATGGCGCACTTGTATATTGTAACAGACCTTAAGCAGATAGCTCTCGTCCTTAGGTAGATAGTTGACATTTAATGTAGTTAATGCTGGTAGATAGGAAATTAATTTTAGATTTGATAGCTTTAGAGTCCAAGAGGGAAAAAGTATATAGACACCCTCATTGTATCATTGTAACATAACCCCTGAGCATAGAAGAGAAGCAGAAGAAGAAGAGCATGCAGAGAACTGTATGAAGAACACCCCATGTACAAGCATTTGAATTAATAGAAGAAAACTTTAATTCAGATTCATGGTTTGTGTTGTTTCTCTGTGTATTGATGTTATGCTCATGAATGTTTGCTTCCAATCATGCATTTGCTTTATATGCTGTGTATATGATTTCATGGTTGAATTGAAGTCTGAGAGGGAGATGGAATAGTTTCAATTGTTTCTCTAATTGAGCCAGAGGATTCCTGCAAGGAGTGCAGTTGAATTGTCTGCAAGGAGTGCGTTGACAAAAGGGTTCAATTAGAGATAGCTTTTGTTCTCATTTCCTCGAGGGTGCAGTTAGGCACAGGGCCGTGCAAGGAGTGCGCAGGCCAAGGTAAATCCTCAGGGTTGCGAACCTGAGCAAGGAAGTGAAGGACTGCTGCTGCAGGTGTGTGCAGAGTCAGGGGAGACTGAACACTAGAAGCGTTTGCAGAGTTGCCGCAAGGAGTGTGAGCAAAGGATTCTTATTTCTAAGGGATTGAGAAACTGGAAAAATCTCAGGAGGAGTAGGCCTTCGAATTCCCTGAAGGATAAGTGCAGGGAAGATGCTATTGAAAGTCCAAGGGAAGCGTAGCAGGTTGGAGAGTAGGTGAACGAGTCTCGTGGGGAGACACTTCTTCATTCCCTGGATTACTTAAGGAAGAATGGACGGTCGGAAATCTCTGGGGAGATTTCACGAAGTTCCGAGGGTCGTTGGATCTTGCGGAGGTGCAAGGAGGCTATGGTGAGAATCTCCAAAGGTCTAAAGCTTAGGAAGGGGTAGAGCCGTCAATCCCGAGTCTCAGGGACCATTGGATCTACACATGATATCGTATATCGGGGATTCACGAGGCGAAGCTCCAAAATATTGCAACGAGAATTGCGATATCGCGATCCGCGATATCCCAATAAGCCCATAACCATCCATCAGTGGGACATGTGTCAGGAGATCCCAAGGAGTCGGAGTTTGGGGCATCGGAGATTTCGAAGGTAAGAAACTCTTGCAACTCGGAACCGTGAAACGCGATATCCGGACGGAAGGATTGTGGGGCCACAGCCAGAGTTAGTGGAAGACAGGTGGTGTGCCATATCGGGGATAGGGGAAAGGGAAGTCCCAAGTTCTTTGACATCAGGATTCGTGATCCCATGAATTCTGAAACCCCAATAAAAGAGACGGGACCACTGAATAGTCAACCCACACATGTATCGGAGTATCGGCATGTTGGGGTTCGGAGTTCAGCAATTCTATTTGTTGACATAACGAGTAGAGATTTCCCCATAGAGAGAACCCCGATAGAAAGGGTGAAATTCAATGTTGACTCGCGCCGGAGTTCGAGGAATCGTGAGGCACAAAACACACAACCATAGGATTCGTGAAATCGTGAAGTCCGATTTCCTGATCACTAAGGTGGGGGAAATCTTTTGAAGAGTTGTTGTGGGTAAGGAAAATTCCTGATAGGGAATTAGAGGAACCTTGGAGTTCTTTGGGCCGAGAAGAAGAGGATCCTGAGGGAGCGGACGTGCTCCAAGGAGTGAGGCTACATCAGGTGTGGTATTAGAGCGGGAATATCTCTTTTCTTTCTGTAGTAGAGAAGAAGAAGTTTTCCATGTTTCCCACGAGAGAAAGACAATCACCTAATCCATAGGATAGGGAGGTGCGAAGAAGAGGCAGGGGGGTAGCAAATCCAGAAATGGAGAGACAGATGAGAGATCTCCGAGCAAGACTCGAAGACATGGAGGCAGCACAAAGACACACAACTAGTGCAGGGGATCTCAGTGATTTCGAAAGTGAAATTGAGGCTGAACGCGAGGAGGAAGTGGCAGCCGAGGATGCAGCCAACGAGTGCCTAATTAAAGCTATTGCTAGAATGGGTGCAAAGGCAAAAATGGACATTCCATTCTACGAGGGAAATATGGATGCAAAGGAGCTACTAGATTGGATTAGAGCTCTTGACACCTACTTCAATTATGAAGATGTCGAAGAGGATAAGAAGGTCAGGCATGTTGTTACACGCTTGAAGAGACATGCAGCATTATGGTGGGATGAGCTACAAGCTGACAGACGCTGTAAAGGCAAGCAAAAGATAAAGAGCTGGGATCGAATGATCGCGAAGATGAAACTGAAGTTCATCCCAAGAGACTATCAAATTAATTTGTTCAGGATGATGCAGAACCTGAGACAGAAGCTGATGATAGTGAAAGAATACATTGAGGAATTCTATCGACTGAACATCAGAGCAGGTCATCGGGAGAACGATGATGAGAAATTTGCTAGATATATGAATGGTCTGAGATACAACATTCAGGATGAATTGAGTATGGTTACCATTCGGACTGTGGAGGATTCTTATCAAATGGCTCTAAAAGTAGAGGAGAAGCTGAGCCGAAATAAAGGACAGCGAGGGCGAGGCAGAAGCCATCCCAGAGGTAAGGCAGTTGCCCAGGACAAATACCAGAAACCCAAGGAGGAATGGAAGAAACCTCAGGGTAAAGTTGAGAGAGGTGGAACCTCACAGAGAGGGCCATACGTCGAACAGAGAGGACAACATACATAGCAGAGTGGAGGATATGCTGACAACAACACTTTTCCTCATACCAGAGGTAGAGGAAGAGGAAGAGGTGGAGTAATCACATCCTTCACATGTGGAAAGAATGGGCACAAGTCTTATGAGTGTCTAGAGAAAAAGAAGGACATTGGAGAAGCTCACATCACCGAAGCGCAGAGGTGGGATGTTGAGGCAGAAGACGCTGAAGGCGAAAGGTCATTGATGATGCGTAAAGTTCTCTTAACACCTGAGAAGGAGATGGAAAGTTCATTCCAAAGGACCAGACTTTTCAGAACAACTTGCAAGACCAAGGACAGGGTGTGCAAGGTTATCGTAGACAGCGGTAGCATGGATAATCTCGTGTCCACAGAGATGGTGGAAAAACTGGAGCTGGAGATGACTGATCATCCAAGCCCATACAGAGTTTCGTGGCTACAAAAAGGACACC